>APFE030347216.1:1549-22325 GCA_000404065.3 Pinus taeda
AAATATTATTTCCAACACTTAGGACATTTTGATGTTTTGTTAGTGTGTCTTCAACTCTTCAGTCATTGAGCAGTAAGACGAGAGGTAAGAACTTGCGCATCGCTCTAACATACCTGGGCGGGCTCACCATTGTGACTACCAGCACACTTAGGACATTTTGATGTTTTGTTAGTGTGTCTTCAGCTCTTCTGTCACTGAGCAGTAAGACGAGAGGTAAGAACCTGTGCATCGATCTAACATACCTGGGCGAGCTCACCATTGTTGAAGACTGAGACACTTAGAGTGTGATTTAATACACATAGGGTCCATGTGTGCACTTGTAGGAATTACAGAGACACTGAAATCACCGCCACTCTAATAAGTCACAAGAACAATAGGTCGTAAAAAGGAAACGAAGGGTGAAGATTTAGGAAGGAAGAAATTCATCCAGGAATTAATATCTAAGGGGGAAAAAGAACAATCCAGCGCTCAAAGGAATGCAAGGAAAATAGAGTCGCAGAAAGATGTTACTCCCATAGCAAAAGCAAAAACGTCTACTTCCTCCATCTTGGGACTGTATCATTGTAAAGCTAGAACTCATATCCCCAAGACCAAGGATTTGGTTCATGAGAAAGAAGGGGAAGCTAGTAGCCAAAATTTGAGGACCATGGGGCAAGAGGAAACTGAGGGGGAACATTGAACACCTGAGACAAAAAAGCACTTGTTGGTTTATCAATATCTAGATATAGGTAGTGGGGTGAAACAACCAGCCCCAGGGGTATTTGAGGCACTAACCACATCTACAGGGCAATCACAAACATAGCTCGAAGGACATATGCTACAACAAGGGTTAGAAGAATTAGTCATGGGAGACAACAATGATAACGGTGCTAAAATAGTTGCCACTATCACCACCTTTGAGTTCCCAATTGGGAATATCGGAGGTGAAGCTCCTATGAAAAATATTCCTCTATCATCCTTACCATCCTTTCAGGGAATGACCGTGGAAGATCCAAATACATTTCTATTTGAGTTTGATGTCTTATGTAGAAGTTATTATTATACAGCAGATGCTAAAAAATTAAAGCTATTTCCTACTACCTTAAAAGGGGCAGCCTTGAGATGGTTCATGGGATTAGGCTCTGCTTCTATTTCAATGTGGAATGATATGAAGGAGATGTTCTTGTCAAAGTACCAGCACTATTGCAAGACCAAAGAATTAATGGAAGAGATATTTAGAATGAAGCAGAAGGAGGATGAAAGCTTGGAATATTATGTGGAACGGTTCCACTATAATATGCAGAGGTCTAAACACAACGATTTAGAGCAGGAAATTTTGAAGACTATATTCATCAGAGGGATGAGGGATGAATGCCTTGACACCTTGAATCTATTGGGAAAAGGGGATATATTGCAAGAACCATTCACTGAAATTGTAAAGCTCTACTTAAGATGCTCTCGAGGATCGTCCAAAAGGAGTACAATTCAGGATGTCTCTGTTCACATACAAAAATCTACATGCAGAGGAATAACTAGAGAAAAGATCAAGAATTTGTTTGAAAATTTCAAGACCGATACCCTCAGTACTCTCTTGGCCCAAATAACAATGGGATAGACCAAGAAGACACAAGGAGAAGCTGACACACCCCTGGCCATGTTTTGTCTGACTTGCTAGAAGAAACATCATTTTAGGGAATGCGTATTGAACAACATCAACCTGTGTAATATCTATGAGTAGGAGCATTTGATAGAGAAATCTCCGGAGCTTCCTAGACTAAAGGTAGTACTCAAAGAGTCAAGTGAAGAGGCGCAGTCCTCTTACTTCATCACATCAAGGAGGCCATGGCAACCGCGACCTCCAGGTATGTCTCAAGACTTTTCCTCTTTCAATACGTGGAATAATGCATATAATAACCAGAAATATCCATGGGAATATTTTGCCCCTCCTTCAGCACAGTTTCCTTCACCCTAGAACCAATGGTCTCCATCTCCTCCTGTTCAATATGCTCAACCCCAACCATAACCTTGGAACCAAAATTGGAGAGGAAATGCCCAAAATTCAGCTCTGTCTAGACCACCCATGAAACAACAACTGCAGTTACCTCCTTTCCAAGTTCCTGCTCCTCCACCACCTGTGCAACCCCAACTACCTATGCAAACTAACCCAAACCCAAACAACAAAGCAACTCAGGGCATAGAGGCTCCAATGACCTTCCAGACCTACCTTATTACCCCCATGGGGCTTAATGAAATGAAATTGCGATTGGGAACGGTAATTAACCCTAGTCACTCCCCTATCATTACAGAGGAGGACTGTGAACCATCCAGAGGAGATGTCGGAGGCTCTGAGGCAGCTACTACACCTACAACAGCTAATATAGAGGAAGTCATTACATCTGTAATAGCTGACCTGCGAAGAACTGTTATGGCTGTAAGAACCAATTCAGGGAAGGCTGATACACCTGTAACAATAGACTCAACTGTTGTAACATAGGACCCCCAGTATCCTCAGAGATTGGTCGAACCTAAAATGAATTCACAACCTGAATTTGATTTTCTTAGGGAGTTGGAAAATTTGTATGTACGAATTCCTCTGCTGTTGTTGGGCATGGGATCCCCCCAAGGCAATTTTTGGGGCTTAAAGCCAAAATTTTGATTAAGTTCGATGTAAAGATTCCGCGATTTGTGGGCGCAGAGCGCGAAGATGGTATATGAGTTAGAGGGTTTTCCGCCCTCATTTCTGTAATGTAATGTCGGTTTGAGAGATCTACCCATGGTCTGTGGACAATGGGATTGTATAAATAGAGTGAGGCTCTAAGTGTGACCTCCAGGTATGTCTCAAGACTTTTCCTCTTTCAATACATGGAATAATGCATATAATAACTAGAAATATCCATGGGAATATTTTGTCCCTCCTTCAACACAGTTTCCTTCACCCTAGAACCAATGGTCTCCATCTCCTCCTGTTCAATATCCTCAACCCCAACCGTACCCTTGGAACCAAAATTAGAGAGGAAATGCCCAAAATTCAGCTCTGTCTAGACCACCCATGCAACAACAATTGTAGTTACCTCCTTTCCAAGTTCCTGCTCCTCCACCACCTGTGCGACCCCAACTACCTATGCAAACTAACCCAAACCCAAACAACAAAGCAACTCAGGGCATAGAGGCTCTGATGACCTTCCAGACTTACCTTATTACCCCCATGGGGCTTAATGAAATGAAATTGCGATCGGGCACGGTAATTAACCCTAGTCACTCCCCTATCATTACAAAGGAGGACTGTGAACCATCCAGAGGAGATGTCGGAGGCTCTGAGGCAGCTACTACACCTACAACAACTGATATAGAGGAAGTCATTACATCTGTAATAGCTGACCTGCGAAGAACTGTTATGGCTATAACAACCAATTCAAGGAAGGCTGATACACCTATAACAACAGACTCGACTGTTGTAACATAGGACCCCTGGTATCCTCAGAGATTGGTCGAACCTAAAATGAATTCACAACCTGAATTTGATTTTCTTAGGGAGTTGGAAAATTTGTATGCATGAATTCCTCTACTGTTGTTGGGCATGGGATCCCACCAAGGCAAGTTTTGGGGCTTAAAGCCCAAATTTTGACTAAGTCCGATGTAAAGATTCCGCGATTTGTGGGCGCAAAGCGCGAAGATGGTAAATGTGTCAGAGGGTTGTCCGCCCTCATTTTTGTAATGTAATGTCGGTTTGAGAGATCTACCCATGGTCTGTGGACAATGGGATTGTATAATAGAGAGAGGCTCTAAGTGTGACCTCCAGGTATGTCTCAAGGCTTTTCCTCTTTCAATACGTGGAATAATGCATATAATAACCAGAAATATCCATGGGAATATTTTGCCCCTCCTTCAGCACAATTTCCTTCACCCTAGAACCAATGGTCTCCATCTCCTCCTGTTCAATATCCTCAACCCCAACCATACCCTTGGAACCAAAATTGGAGAGGAAATGCCCAAAATTCAGCTCTGTCTGGACCACCATGCAACAACAACTGTAGTTACCTCCTTTCCAAGTTCCTGCTCCTCCACCGCCTGTGCGACCCCAACTACCTATGCAAACTAACCCAAACCCAAACAACAAAGCAACTCAGGGCATAGAGGCTCCGATGACCTTCCAGACCTACCTTATTACCCCCATGGGGCTTAATGAAATGAAATTGCGATCGGGCACAGTAATTAACCCTAGTCACTCCGCTATCATTACAAAGGAGGACTGTGAACCATCCAGAGGAGATGTCGGAGGCTCTGAGGCAACTACTACACCTACAACAACTGATATAGAGGAAGTCATTACATCTGTAATAGATGACCTGTGAAGAAATGTTATGGCTATAACAACCAATTCAAGGAAGGCTGATACACCTATAACAACGCACTCGATTGTTGTAACATAGGACCCCCGGTATCCTCAGAGATTGGTCGAACCTAAAATGACTTCACAGCCTGAATTTGATTTTCTTAGGGAGTTGGAAAATTTATATGTACGAATTCCTCTACTATTGTTTGGCATGGGATCCCCCCAAGGCAAGTTTTGGGGCTTAAAGCCCAATTTTTTACTAAGTCCGATGTAAAGATTCTGCGATTTGTGGGCGCAGAGCGCGAAGATGGTAAATGTGTCAGAGGGTTGTCCGCCCTCATTTTTGTAATGTAATGTCGGTTTGAGAGATCTTCCCATGGTCTGTGGACAATGGGATTGTATAAATAGAGTGAGGCTATAAGTGTGACCTCCAGGTATGTCTCAAGACTTTTCCTCTTTCAATACGTGGAATAATGCATATAATAACCAAAAATATCCATGGGAATATTTTTCCCCTCCTTCAGCACAGTTTCCTTCACCCTAGAACCAATGGTCTCCATCTCCTCCTGTTCATTATCCTCAACCCCAACCATACCCTTGGAACCAAAATTGGAGAGGAAATGCCCAGAATTCAACTCTTTCTGGACCACCCATGCAACAACAAATGTAGTTACCTCCTTTCCAAGTTCCTGCTCCTCCACCGCTTGTGCGACCCCAACTACCTATGCAAACTAACCCAAACCCAAACAACAAAGCAACTCAGGGCAGAGAGGCTCCAATGACCTTCCAGACCTACCTTATTACCCCCATGGGGCTTAATGAAATGAAATTGCGATTGGGAATGGTGATTAACCCTAGTAACTCCCCTATCATTTCAGAGGAGGACTGTGAACCATCCAGAGGAGATGTCGGAGGCTCTGAGGCAGCTACTACACCTACAACAACTGATATAGAGGAAGTCATTACATCTGTAATAGCTAACCTGCGAAGAACTGTTATGGATATAACAACCAATTCAGGGAAGGCTGATACACCTGTAACAACATACTCGACTGTTGTAACATAGGACCCCCGGTATCCTCAGAGATTGGTCAAACCTAAAATGAATTCGCAGCCTGAATTTGATTTTCTTAGGGATTTTGAATATTTGTATGTACGAATTCCTTTGTTGTTGTTGGGCATGGGATCCCCCCAAGGAAATTTTCGGGGCTTAAAGCCCAAGTTTTGACAAAGTCCGATGTAAAGATTCCGCGATTTGTGGGCGCAGAGCGCGAAGATGGTAAATGAGTCAGAGGGTTGTCCGCCCTCATTTCTGTAATGTAATGTCGGTTTGAGAGATCTACCCATGGTCTATAGACCATGGGATTGTATAAATAGAGTGAGGCTCTAAGTGTAAAGATATAATAAGAGAGGGATCAATCAATGGAAGATCTAAAAAGGAGGCATTGAGTCGAAGTGTAGAGTCATGTCTTTGGGTCATAGAGTAGGAGAAGACTCTGCAGCTGAGTGCGCAGAGGCCTAGTAGTCTATAGCTGAGTGCATGGACCCCTGCAGCTGAGTGTGTAGGGGAGGTTGGGTCTATAACCGATTGAAGCATTAACAAAGAGAATTTTTACAATATTTATGTGTATCTTTTCCTATTTTATGCATTGAAGTATCTTAGGTATGAATTGCAATTTTACTATTTATTTGCTGCACGAACTTAATGAATGTGTTGAATAAGTGAATATAATATAAGGTATCTGTTTACGCGAAGATAACTAATTGTTATACGAAGATAAGTAAGATCCATGGTGTGACTTGAGGAAATAACACAAATCGCTACTATAGCAATGTGAAAGCCCCACAAGCCCTAGTTAGGGTTGCGCGAAGACGAATATAGCAAGGCCGTGAAGGCCTCAAGGTTAGGAAAGTGCACGAAGTAACCTACGTGAAAGTATTCAGAGTTGGACTAAATTAACCTCTCAAACATCTCAAGGGTGTAGAAAGTTGGTTCCAACATCCCCCCATACTGCTTCGGGTGAGGCCTCAGTCTGGGCTTTGTGGACTGTTGCCAAAAGGGCTAGTAGTACAGGGATTTGTTTAATTAACTCTGAACTTGGGTCAGGCCCCAACAAGCCAACAAATGGTTCCATTTCCAGGACCGGAATTTGTATAGAGACCTCTGATGTCATATCATTGGAATCCAACTAAGAAATAAATTGAAGGTTGGTTGGACTGAAGAATGCACGAGTTCATGGCACAGGAGAACAGGAATCCATGACTATCAAAAGAAGAGTGGTTAGGCTGTTATTTGTACACATAGATCCACAAAATTTTCTTCGCATCTTTCCCGACTGAGCTATACGAGTGGATCGCGAAACTAGCAGATAGCCAAGGAAGGTGCAAGCTCGACAGTCCTATTGTGTGGACCCCAGAGTTGGTGGGCAGATTGGAAGCATCAGAGGATAAGATCACGTGTGCTGCTAATCATTGGCTTGATCGTATTATAGGAGGATTCATTACTGAGTTCGCAGTAGACACTACGGTAAGCTACAACAAGGCCGAGCAAATCTTTCTCAAATGGCCGCGAGATAAGTACATTAAGTATTTGAACACTTGGATTAAAATGCTACTATGTGAAAAGTGGATTATGCGAATACATTGATGTTTGGGGCTACATGAAGTGGGAGAATTTACAGAAACAAAGGTAGTGCAGAACTAGAAATTAGCCCCTTTATTTCATCTCCACGAGGGGATGAGGAAGAGCTCGCGAAGGTCTCACCAAGAAGTGTGATCAATTTGATAAGGCAAAGGATTATGCGTATACCACCCCCACCCACACCACCACTAGCTTCACCACCTTCAACCCCATCTTCGCCCGTACCACCTCCCCCATCACCGCAAGTCAATATGGTAAGCGTGATAAAGTTGTCGGTGTTCAAGGGAGTAGGAAATGAAGATCCGAAGCAGTTTTGGTTCATGATAAAAGTCATATGGGAAGCACAGGGAGTTACAAATGACAATATAAATAAAGCGACGCTGGTTAGCGCTCTGGAGGATCGCACGCTGACCTGGTATATTAAGCATTCTAATGAAAATCCGAATGTAGGGATCGTGGATATCCAAATTGCACTGAACAAAGAATTTAGCAGGCCGAAGTCAGAGGTGCAGTCGATCATTGGATTCAAAGAGATCACAATGCTACCAGGCGATACCCCTTGGGAATTGGATCAAAGACTGAAGTGCACAATTCGTGAAGCTAATATGAATTTGACGGATGGACAACACCTGAATGGTTTGTAGCATCGCTAATGCAACATTTAAGTAATGCCTTGTCACAACAAAGGTTAACAACTCAGGCAGAGGCCTTGGAGATTGTGATGAGGCAACCCCAATACAGGATCCTAACTTGGGATTTCAGTAGATCCACGCGTAGTTGAAGAACTTATGCCTTGAGATGCAGAGTCTGAAATAGGACAAGACAACTCACCCGGAAGTGCGTGAAGAAGGATGGTGCATAAAATGCAAGGGTTAGGGACATGATAAGGACCATTGGCCTGTGTTCACGAATTACCTCGCAGGGGGAGGACCAATGCTATTAAGACCGGAGGCCCAAGCAGGACCTAGCGCAGCGCTTGCTTTATGGTGCGTGATTTGTCAAATAGGAGGAAAGCATCCTACAGATAACTGCCATATGTTACAGAAGCACACATAGAATTCGCAATAGTTGTTCTATAATTTTTGTAGATCAGTTGGACACAATGAGCACACCTGTAGAAGCTATGAGCTGATGATGGATAGGACTCCCACCTATAGAGTTTAGGCTGAAATGCAGCCCCTTAACTAGAATGCAGGAGTGGCGCGAATCGGATTTCAGGGGCACGGGCGAGGTTGAGGTGGAGGAGGACCTGGCAGAGGTCACAGACAGCTGATATGTTACAATTGCGGGGGGCTAGGACATTATGCCCGTGATTGTATGAATCCAACTCATCCATCATGTCTGTATTGTACCTTGTTTGATCATGATATGGAGGATTGTCCCACACTGATATCTAGGCTACGTGACAAGGGAGCGCTCCAACCTCCCCTGATTCGGAACCTGTAGTTGATGAGGTCTGAGCCACACGAGGAAGACCCCAACGTGAACATTATGCTCTGAAGTGGAATTATGATAGGGGATGATAAAGGCAAACAACTTGAAGATAGTACTTGGGTTTGCAAGGCTCCAACGAAAGAACCAGAGTTTGATTTGGAGCGCGCTAAGGAAACATTCATGGAAGCTAGGAAGAGCTTCGCTGATGCCTCCACTTCAGGAAACAAAGACAAACCAGAGCCAAAAATGGACCCATCAATGCTCACGACGTTCCTAGAAACATGCATGAAGCTAATACGCGAAAGTAAGGATGTAAAGGGATTGCAGGAACTCATTAATAGATGCGCTGGGACTGCGCCAGAAGAACAATGCTTAGTCCGAAAGATTGGAAAGAATGCGATGAGGACAGGAAGAGAAATTAGGTTGACCGCACATATTAGAGAACATGAGATGGACTAGTAATTTTGGACCTAGGGTCAGACGTGAACGTTCTGCCGAAGCAGACATGGGAGTGCATGGGAAGGCTTACATTGCAATGGTCTCCTGTCCAGCTGTGAATGGTGAACTAGTGAAAGATCATACCTATGGGGAGATTGCAGGGAATCACCATGGATATTGAAGAGGCAAGCATGCTAACAGAATTTGAAGTGATAGAGATTTTTGATGACAATAATCCTTACCCCGCGCTATTAGGAGTTGATTGGATCACTGACATGAACAGGTTGATAAATCTGAAGAAGTGCAAGATGATTTTTGAGAAAATGTCTCTGTGTGTAGTCGTACCCTTAGACCCTGTTAAGCGATCATGCTACACTGAGTTAGTGCATGACTATGAAAGCGATGATGACTTAGACCGCATCTACAAGATAACCAAATGAGAGAAAGACTAGGTAAATCCCACCGTGGATGGACGAATCTCATGGGAGGACGAAAGCTCCTATACGTCAGATTTGGATGAATAGATATAGTGATGGAAGAACCAATTACACGAGGTAACCATGCTGAACTACAACATGATGATAATATCACTGTTCTATGTATCGACAGAAGTAAGGGATCTACCTACTTATGATGGGTTAAGTGAGGTAAATGCTTTCGTGAACAGATTTGAAAGAGAGGTGTCGAAACAACAACATTTTGAGGCTTTGAAATGGGTACTATGTGCTATGCCCGCGAGGTGGTGGGGTATACACCAAGGAAGCTTTGAGGATTGGCATGATGCGCATGCATTTTGGGAAGCCTCATATGCGACTAACATATAAATATAATGTATGGGATGGTCCGCACGCGGATCTATCCAGGTGGGTATAGGCATATGGTAAACAAATGATGTAGTCCCAATAGAGTATAATATGCCTAGTCTGCACATAGCAGCACCGGTATATATGACGGTTTGCAGAGCCTTGGAAGAAGGGATAGCATAGTTGAATGAAGAAGAATGCTTGGGACCTGAGGAAGAAATCCGATAGGGTGATCTTAGGCTCCAAGAACTCATGAAAGAAAGAGTACAGTTAAGGGAGAAAAGCACTTTGGTGGAAGTGGAAGTCAAGAAGCTTGAGGAAGAAATAAGAAGGATTTTCTCGATAAGAAAATCGGGGTGATAAAATAGGGTGCGCACGACTATGGTGACAAATTTGGGGACTACTGCAGAGAGTTGATAAGCTTGATGCCTTGGATTGGACCGTATATTACTAAAGGGATCACCCATGGTGGTGCGATGTAGACAGTAAAGTGCGCAATGTAGACAGTAAAAATTAAAGGCAGATGTTTTCCAGGAAAAGTGATGGATGACTGGTTGAAACCCTATACAGGTGGTGTGACCACTTGACTAGCCATGGGAAGTATAGTCTTAGCGCTCCAGGCAGTTGAAAGGAGGCGCGAGACTATAAATAAATGCAGGGGACACATGAGAAGATACAAGCGAGAAGTTACGACATCACGATCTTGGAACAACGCGTACAGGAGATACAACAGGCATCTGCTCAGTGAGTTGCCGACCTTGCAGCAGTCCTAGTAGAGTTGGGAGGTCTCTGCGCAAAGATCACCACATCGACAAAGTGACTTGAGGGCGAGTCACGATGTTTGTGTGTTTGTGTTGGGGGCATGTTGGGCATGGGATCCCCCCAAGGCAATTTTTGGGGCTTAAAGTCTAAGTTTTGACTAAGTCCAATGTAAAAAATCAACGATTTGTGGGTGCAGAGCACGAAGGTGGTAAATGAGTCAGAGGGTTGTCCACCCTCATTTTTGTGATGTAATATCAGTTTGAGAGATCTACCTATGGTCCGCGGACCATGGGATTGTATAAATAGAGGGAGGCTCTAATGTAAAGAGATAATAAGAGAGGGATCAATCAATGGAAGATCTAATAAGGAAGCATTGAGTCAAATTGTAGAGTCGTATCTTTGGGTCGTACAGTAGGAGAAGGATTTGCAGCTGAGTGTGCAGAGGCCTAGTAGTCTGTAACTGAGTGCACGAACCCCTGCAGCTGAGTGTGCAGGGCAGGTTGGGTCTATAATTGATTGAAGCATTAATAAAGAGAAATTTTACACTATTTCTATGTATCTTTTCCTGTTTTATGCATTGAAGTATATAGGGTATGAATTGCAAGTTTACTATTTATTTATTGCAAAAACTTATATGAATGTGCTGAATAAGTGAATATAATCCAAGGTATCTTTTTACACGAAGATAACTAATTGTTATAAGAAGATAACTAAGATCTGCGGTGTGACTTGGGGAAATAGTGCAGATCACTGCTTTAGTAGTGTGAAAGCCCCACAACCCCTGGTTAGGGTTGCACGAATATGAATATAGCAAGGCCACAAAGGCCTCGCAGGCCAGGAAAGTGTGTGAAATAACTTGCACAAAAGTATTCACAATTGGACTAAATAAACCCCTCAGACATCTTAAGGGTGCAGAAACCTGGTTCCAACATCACCCCATACTACTTCAAGTGAGACCTCAGTCCGTGCTCCACGGACTGTTGCCGAAAGGGCCAGTAGTATAGGGATTTGTTTGGCTAATTAACTTTGAACTTGGGTCAGGCCCCAACAAGCCAATTGATGCAAGCCCTTAAAGAAGTACCCATCTATGCCAAGCCAGTGAGAGATTTTTGCATCAAGAAACTTGGGAGGAAGCCTAAAGACCCTGGCACCATACATGTGATGGGAAAGTTATCGGAATTAATGTCTACTCAGCCTTGCCTTACTAAGTAAAATGATCTAGGAAATCCTATGGTCACTATCTACATTAAGGATCAACGCATAGCCAACACATTCATTGATCCTAGGGCTGCCATTAATGGAATGGCGAAGGATCTCTTTATCACTCTCAGGCTATAGGGACTTAGAAATACTCCTACTGTACTTGAATTAGCAGACAGGTCCCGTGTTAAACCCGAGGGGATGCTAGAGTATATAGTCATTAAGATAGCTTCTTGGAGATATCCGGCTAATTTTCTTATCTTAAAACCTAAATCCAATTTGGGGGGGCATCCTTTGATCTTAGGGAGATCTTGGCTAGCCACTGCAAACACATTTATAGGCTGCAGGACGAGATCCATGGTGATCTCGGATGGCCAGTAAATAGAGAACCTTAATCCGTATCCCCCAAAACCAAATATGGATGTGTGCAACCCTTGGTGGGATGAGATTGAGCCCGAGTCAAATATTTCCCTACTACTCCTCACTCTGGGGAAAACCCAGTATGTTAAAAATGAGAGAGAAGATGATGTCATTAACGATTTTATTACTAATTCACTTTCTGTTGCTTCTGTTAAAAATGCAAATGAGGAAGAAGCAGTGGAAGATATAGATTTTGAACAAATGAGGACCACTCCGAATATTGCTAGCAGTCCAATTGAGATCGAATTTGGAAAGTGTTTGAATGTTAATCCCAACCTAACTATTGAACAAAACCTATGGCTATTACAACTGTTATAGAAGTATTAAAAGGCTTTTGCATGGGATTACACAAATATTAAAGGGATCCACACTAACCTATGCACTCACCATATTTATTTGAAGGATGGATGTAAACTAGTCAGACAACCATAGCGCTGCATGAACCCTGCATTAAAGGAGGTGGTGAAAGAAGAACTACAAAAACTCTTGAGTGCTGATTTTATTTATCCAATATTTGACAGTCAGTGGGTGCCACCGCTTGTCATCGTTCCTAAAAAGAGTGGCAAGTGGAGAGTCTGTGTTGATTACAGAGAACTCAATAAGGCCATTCAGAAGGACCATTTTCCCTTACCATTTATAGATCAGGTCCTCGATACTCTCTCTGGAAAGAAATTATTTTCATTTTTGGACGGATTTAGTGGATACAATCAGATACAGATTGCCTCAGAAGACTAGGATAAAATGACCTTTACTTGTCCTTGGGGAACCTACGCAGACAGAGTACTTCCTTTTGGGATCTATAATGCGGTAGCAACCTTTCAAAGGGAAATAATGGGAATTTTCTCTGACTTATTGAATGACTGCCTGGAAATCTTCATGGAAGATTTCACACCTTATGGAGATGCTTTTGAAACAACATTAGTCAATTTGGAAAAAGTATTAGAACGGTGTGTACAAACTAATGTTGCCTTGTGCACTGAGAAATGTCACATGATGATGACTGAAGGGATCATGCTTGGACACTACATTTCTGCTGATGGAATCAAGGCAGACCCTGCAAAAATAGAGGTAATTCTAAATATTCCAACCCCCAAAATGCAAAAATAGGGAGGTGTGAGTAGGCCTTCTTAACACTGAAATGTTGTGTATCAGCAGCTTTGGTCGTGTGAGGACTCAATTGGGAACTTCTGTTTCACATAGCTATGGATGCATCAGATATTGTTGTAGGTGCTGCTTTGGGCCAACTGGAGGATAAGAAACCTTACACTATTTACTACATAAGCAAAAATCTAACCCTGGCTAAGCTCAACTACACAGTGATCGAGAAGGAATTCCTATCAGTGGTGCATGCCATCAATAAATTCCGACATTACATCACTGGGTATCAAGTATTTATACATACTGACCATTTTTCTATTCAATTTAATGAATAAGTCAATTACAAATGGTATGTTGATTACACGCTGGTTATTGTTGTTACAAGAATTTGATATCACTATTGTAGATAAGCCTGGAAAAGACAACCTAGTAGTTGACTTTCTTTCTAGGCTAACTATTGATGACAATTGGATTCCCACTGAAGATTCTTTCCCTAATAAACATCTTTTTGCTATTTCTACTTACTCACCTTGGTATGTAGATATAGCCAATTATCTTGCTGCAGGGAAGTTTCCATAGTATTTGTCCTCCAAGGAGAAAAGAAAAATCATACAACAAAGTGCTACATATACATGGATAGATGGGAACCTCTACCACACTGGACACAATTTCTAGATCAGACGCTGTGTTAGAGAAGATGAGGTCTTTGATATCCTTAAAGCCTATCATGAGGAACCCTGTGGAGGAGACTTCACAGACAAACATACAAGATACAAAGTCCTTTCAACAGGGTATTACTGGCCGACAATATTTCAGGATGCCAAGAAGTTTGTGAAGGATGTGATAGTTGTCAAAGGATGGGCCAACCACTGCAATCAGATGAGATGCCGTTACAACCCCAAATCGTCCTAGAATATTTTGAGAAGTGGGATCTATATTTTGTAGTACCAATTAATCCTTCATCTAGACAGAGATCCTACATCTTGGTCTGCACTGACTATGTCACAAAATGGGTTGAGGTGAAGGCACTAACTAGAGCCACATAGCAAGTTGTCCCAGAATTTTTGTTTCAAGACATCTTTGTTCAGTTTGGCATACCCACGAAGATAGTCACAGATAGAGGGCCCCAGTCCACATCTCATAAGATCCAGGAGTTGGTCGAGAAATATAAAATCCATCACAGAATCAAAACACCTTATCATCCACAAGCAATTGGCCAAGTAGAAAGCACTGACAAAGTCATTTAGGGGATCCTTACTAAGACTGTGGCCAGTAATTGAATAAATTGGTCTAAAAAACTTCTAGAAGTGTTATGGGCATACAGGACTACATGGAAGAATACCACTGGATTCTCACCATATGAACTTGTGTATGGTAAGAACCCTTTATTCCCCATTTAATTTGAAATAAAGACACTAAGGACAACATTGCAGGTCAATTTGGATTTGGCTACAACACAAAGGCATAGATTGAACCAAATCAATGAATTGAAGGAGAAATGGTTGGATGTTATCCAGCAAACAGAGATTATCCAACAACAAAGAGCTAAGTGGCATGAAAAATTTACAAAGAAGAAGAAGTTCCAGAAATGAGATTTAGCTCTCTTATATGACTAAAGGTTTAAAGACTTCAAGGGTAAGCTCTGCACCAGATGGCTAGGTCCTTATGAGGTAGATGCAGCCTTTGACAATGGGACTGTAAATTTGGTGACCATTGACAGTGCGAGGACACCATTACTTGCAAATGGGCACCGTCTTCGGTTATATCACAAACCTACGTCAAGGGATTCATTTATCAACATTGTCACAAATTCAGATCTACAGTTACGAGAACAGGGGAAAGCTCCCATGTGCTACAAAAATTTTGTTTTTTCCAATAAATTTAGCAACTTAAAATCAACTTTGGTTGGTGGCTGTTACGCCTTCAAACTAAAAGTAAAATAAAATAAAATAAAATAAAATATAATAATAATAAAAAATAATAATAATATGGTTGTGAAAAACTCTCCCAGGCGCAGACAAACACTTTTGTAGTAGTTGAAAACCACTTGGTGGCAGCTGTTACACACACTATAACATCATGTATTATTTCAAATCATATCTTATGATAAGTGTTGTTACATGATATTTTCTTCTTTATCTTTTTGTAGAAATTAAAATAATATATATCAGTCGTCTTGGCTGTTACACCTATAACAGCTGACGACTTTTCAGGAATAAACGAGATATTTTATTGTAATAAGTAGTAGAACGCCACCATTATCCTCGTCATCAGAATTAAGTTCATGCATCTCGCTGCCTGATCCTAGTTTGCGCATCGCGCTACCCATTACTTTTCCCCACATCACCCAGGTATGCCATAAAAAAGGTAAAATTGAATTTGTTTTATTTTGTAATTATGGAAACTTAACATGACTATTGATGGACGAGGACGACTGTCATAATTAAGCCGGGGGGGGGGGACGAATCATATGGAGACATGATCGTCGCATGACTTGTGATCATTAGAAAAATCCAGCAATTAAGGCACGATGACCTGGTAGTTATTGTTACTTAATGTTGACCATACCAAAAAGGGTAAGTGTACCATCGACGAAACCTCCCCATGACTCAACGTTAAGGAAAGTTAATTGTGCAGTACGAACCATGTGTGCCAAATCCCAATATGAAATATTTACTTCCACCAGCTTGCCACCCTACCATTTACCCCTGCTAGAAGCACCTAACCCCCATTCAGAGTGCTCAAAGAAGAGAAAATAGCTGTGCAGGTTGAAATAGCTAGATTGTGTGTCGACTACCTCAGAGAACTTAAAGGGAAGGATAAGCAGGTGGAACAACACTGAATTACATAAGCAATGGGAGGAGAAAAGTATGACATGAGCTAGGGTCCATAGAAGCCTTGGAAGATTGTCCAGAAGAATGCCAGATTTTCAAGGATGCATGCTAGTTCGAATTATTTCGGAGGTCGGAAAGGATTAGATGATGGTGTTGCCATGGAATTTGCAAAAATATGGAGAGAACCAGACAAAGGTCAGAGGGTTGAAGCTGGAGGTCACGGAAGAGGTGATTGCTAGAGTAACAAGATTGCCAGTGGAAGGGAAGAGATAGTTTAATAGGAAGGTCAATGACCCCTCACTGAAAGGGGATTTCCTCCAAGAAGAAGAGTCACTGGTAAAGAAAGGCAAGGGAATTGATACACTGTCACTCCCCTAGCCATTGGCAGATGTTTCCCTCTACCACATAAAGTACATTACTTGTGAAGGAAGGGAAACGATTATGTTTAATTATCATTTTCCATTGTTGAACCACCTCCGGCATCAACAACTGATCAACCTTCCTTATTTTTTGTTGGGCAACATTAGGCACATGGTCGCGATTGTGAAAATAGCTGCGCATCTAGAAACATGTGTTACCAACCATGGCCTTGTCAAACTCATTATGCTGGATGCTTTGAGCTGACAGGGAAAGAATTGGGAAGAATTCATACGGAAAAGGCCGAGGACCACCCACATAAGGCAAACTAAAGTATTTGAGGAAGCTCCAGAGGTGACAAAGGAGCAACCCCAGCCCTCGACAGTAAGGGTTAGCAAGAGGTCGGTCAATAAACCAATTGGCTACAGGAGGCTGAAGTAGAGGATAAGGGTTAGCGGGCACCTAGAGTCCCCATCCATGTCAAGAAAGAACAAAGAAGAAGCAGAGTAGAAGGACGAGAAGCAAGCTGAGCTAGAAGAAACTTCTTCACCTGGTAAGAGCGAAACCCAATCCTTGCTGTCGAAAATTGAAATTCTAGAGAAAGAAATTAGAGAATTGAGGGAACAACTAGCAGAAGGAAAGGCAAAGCCAAGAGATTTTGGGCTAGATACTTTGGCAAAGGTCGTGGACAGGGCCAGAAGGGGAGAAATCTTGGGCACTCTATGTGTAGCCTGTGTTGAGAAGTTGGTGGTAGCAGGATTCAAAGTCTATGCAACAAACACCACCTCGTGGGAGACTCAAACTAGAATATGGGAAGTTGTTACATAAGAACCTGTCAAGGACATTGTTGTTACACAAGAACCAGCAATCGAGATAACACAATCCACAAGAAATGATTGAGTAATGGATACACAGGAGCCCTTGACTGACACTGTTGTTTCATCAGAACCAACAGTGGAGGAGGAAGTTAGCCAAGAGAAGGAAGAGACATATAATATCCATGAGCCTATAGTCAACACCACTGCTACACAAGAACTAGAAGTGAAGACCGAAGCCGATCCAGAGAAAAACGATGTACAAAAGTCTGTGGATAACACTGCTGCTACATAAGAACCAACAATGAAAATGGAAGCTGACTAGGAAGATAAATAAATTGTAACAAAATCCACTAACGAAGTTGCTATTACACAAGAATCAGTAGCCGAGGTAGAATAATTTCACCCTCAGTAGGCTGCTACACCCTCAATTTATAGTGCATGTGGAAAAACTCCGGGTCTTGATGAAGGATGGCGTTCTGAGAGATTGTTGTTACTGCAAGAGCTGCAAAATTGGAAGCACTTGGTGCTCTCTCTACAGGAGGGAGTGATTTCACTCGAAATGCATAAAAGAATGATGGATTCCTTGAGAGAAAAATGGCTAAAAGAAGAATGGGAAAGAGAAGAGGAGGCATGGAGGCATAAGGAAGTTATAAAGAAGAAGGATGAACAGCTGTATCAACTACATTGACAGGTCTCAGACCTGACGTTTGATAAGACAAAACTCCATGACCTTGCTCTAAACCTGCTAGCATTCATGCCGCCATCCCCATCATACCCTATGTTCCTATGGGAACGTTACTACTTATTTCAATTAAGGGTATTTTATGAGAATAAGTCCTATTTGGGTTCTTCAACCTGTAACTTTTTGGAAAATTTTCGCTCTTGTGACTTTGATGGCCAGAGCTTGTTGTGCGAGTCATTCTTGCACAATATCATGTGTGAATATGTGAGCACAAATATGGTGGCGAGAGTCCTCTCCTACATGGGGGACATGCAGTTGCAGGCCTTCCTTTCATTTATGAGGAATCAGATTGAGTGGCACCTGGCCAAGAAAACAGAAGAAACCAATGAGGAAAGAACAACATTGTGGGTAAGGGCTGAACCAGGAATGGATTACAAACTCTGGCGAGAGTTTAGACTATTCCTTAACACTCCAAAAATCAAAGAACAATCATTCATCTACAGAAAAAGAATCATGAGGATTTTCCTCAACTTTTTTACAAATATAAGGATCCAAGAGCTAGCCAGATGTCTCAAGCGCACTGAGGCCTGTAGCGTGGAGTTACAGGAAGGGGACCCCTTTGAGTACAGGAACTTCATGGTTTCTGTTACACAGATGCCGAAATATGCTCAAATTGTATAGTCACTGGGGTGTTCTAGATTGGCCTCAGGTTCAAATTTCCTTTAATATGGTTTCCATTGGATGAGTATCAGCTCGATTACCATTTATGCAACTATGAAGAGTAATCTTGGCCATGTTAGTTAATGGACATTCAAGGATTCAGATTTCCAGGTGATCATACTGCCAGTGCCTATAATTTCACAAATTTTCATCGGGGGTACAATAGAAGGAACTAAGATTCTACATGGGGACATGCAGTTGCTTCAGTTGGGGGGAGATGTTGGGTGTGGTTTTTTACCTATTTTCTGCACATTCTTTCCCTAGTTTTGACCTTTCTTTCCCCCAGGCCCATGAATTTATATGACCAAATTCCTTGTTTTCTTACCTTTTTAACCTATTATACTGTCATGTTACTTTGTTGTATTTTATTAGATAATACGAGGCTTTATTCCTTTTTGTGGTTAACTGGGAGAGTATTGAAGAAGTATTTTGGGAAGTCCTTTTTAGGTGAAGACTCGCGAGAACAAAGTTATGAAGCAGACAACTATTACAGGTTGCTGCTACACATTAGATGTTGTTACATGTTGCTGTTACACATTTGATGCTATTACAGGTTGGTGTTACACATTGGATGCTGTTACAGCATGTTGTTACACCACGCCCTGATCCGCCATCACACCAGTAGTGTTATTGCCAGTAATGTTGCGTCATCCCGAACTACCATTCACTTGATATTGTTGTGCCGAAGCTGGGAAATGTGGGTACTATTCCACATAATAGCTGTCGGTAGTAGGGATTGTTAATTTTTGAAGCAACAAGACTTAAGTAGTTGCAATCATAACTGATGGATATTTGTATTTAGCAATAGGTTGTGACTACTTTTATTCTTTATCAGCATGAGAATCGTGAGATTCTCATGACTGATCTATTCCTAATTCTGGGCTATAATAACTATAAAATAATTGATTTTTCATGTAAAAGGATACGACATATAGAGAAGTAATGTTACTCTGTTTCTATAATTCTGAATTTATTTTTAATATCAATCAACATGGTGATGTTGTTACTGTTCTTCAACTGATTCGTTCATCACTTTTGTGTTCTTCCTGCGCCCTGCTGAGAAGGAAGGGTTATCCTCTTTGGTAGGGATTGTAGTGATATAGGTAGCGTACATTTTACTTTAGTTAATTGATTTATGGTTTCTTGCTGTGATGTACAAATTGTGGATTACATTCGTTGTTGTTTTTATTTATATTATGTTGTTACACTGAGTTAATCAACAGAATGGTTGTAACCAGCTGGAGTAGATATTAGTTCCTATGTGGCGTGCCTTTACTTTGATAGCTGTGAGTTGTGATTTAATTATGTAGAGTTGTTTTATGTCTACACACATGATTTGATTCAACAATTTAGATCAGCGACATCTATAACATTTTTCTACATTTTTTTATGCTTGGTTGGAGTGTATCGACATAGATAGTGCGAACTCCATTGAAACAGAAAGACCTACCCTGGGTTGACAATAAATGTTGCAATCTCAGTCAATTAAGAGTGATTAAAACAACACTACACCTTCCATGGAATCTCATGTCACTCTGCTTAGTGGTACAATGAGGATTTTTTTATTGTTGGGTGTGGAGCCTGATTAGCTTCGTATTTTAGAGGGCTTGTTTAAGGCATGTTTGGATCCCAATCCCAGATGAGGTGATGTAAAGAGGCTTTCCCCCTCACTATTGTTGCCTCCATGAAAGAAAAATCTTGAGAAAAAATGCCTTGTAAGATATTGTAATTTATAGTCAATCTAGGCCATTCAGTAGGTGAAAGATTTGACGGTAGAAGTTATGTTAATTTAGGGTTTTCTCCCCAGAAGGAAACCCTCACTTTATATTAGGGAATTGTATTGTAGCTGTGTATTATTCATTTGTAGGTTTTAACCCCATATAGAAATTACCTGCATATGAATTCTAAAACACAAAAAATAAACAATGTGAGAACACACATAAAACACATATACACAGAGATTTCCCCCTGGACCCCAAAACTGGGACTACCATCTTGATTTTTCAATATGTTCCTTTCAATGTTACAATAGATATTTATACATGCTGAAGCATCCAATACCATGGACCGAAAACCATCGCGTTCAAAACCATGTGTGAAAACCATGTACAAAACCATAGGTAGGTTTGCCCAAACTAATATAGGGTCCAAAAAAAATTTCCCTGGGGCACTGCCTCAGTCCCCGTACAGGGGGGCTAACCACCCCCCTCAAACCCCCTGGGACACCCCTGCTGCGCAGTTGGCACAAAGAAGGGGG
>APFE030347216.1:23034-39576 GCA_000404065.3 Pinus taeda
GGCCACATGAGAGCTTAGCCATTTATCCAGCCCTGAAACACCCATTGTTTCTCTACACCAAGATAACTTCTTAGAGCTCATAGATTTTTTCAATGCATCTGTAATATTCTTCAAAGTGTCCACCTTTACCAACAACACCTTTTTGTCTTCTATCATATCCCTCACAAAGTGATACTGAACATCAATGTGCTTTGTCTTTGAATGGTAAGTAGGGTTCTTTGCCAAGAAAATTGCACTTTGGTTATCACAATTTATCCTTATAGCTCCCTATACTAACCCCATACTTGAACACAATCTGTGAAACCAAACTGCTTCCTTGCTTGCATGAGTGGTTTTCATGTATTTTGCCTCTGTAGTTGATAGTGCCACTACAGATTGTTTCTTACTCATCCAACTGATTGCACCTCCAAATAGGTTAAACACATGCCCAAAAAAAAAATTCCCTGGGGCGCTACCTCAGACCCCATAGAGTGGGGTTACCTACACCCCTCAAACCCCCTGTGACCCCCCTGCTACTTAATCGACGCAATGAAGGGGGGGCTCTACCCCCCTTCTAATCTCTCGGTTAACTACGTGGACTAGTCATGGAAATAATATAACACAACTCAACATTCTCCCACTTGTTGTTTTCTTTCCACAGGGGGCCGCAAGAGAGCTTAGTCATTTATCCAGCCCTGCAATGCCCATTGTTTCTCTACACCAAGAGAACTTCTTAGAGCTCACAGATTTTGTCAATGCATCTGCAGTATTCTTCAAAGTTTCCACCTTTACTAGCAACACCTTTTTGTCTTTTATCATATCCCTCACAAAGTGATACTGAACATCAATGTGCTTTGTCTTTGAATGACATGCGGTGTTCTTTGCCAGAAAATTGCACTTTGGTTGTCACAATCTATCCTTATAGCTCCTTGTACTAACCCCATACTTGAACACAATCTCTGCAACCAAACTGCTTCCTTGCTTGCATGAGTGGCTACCATGTATTCTGCCTCTATAGTTGATAGTGCCACTACAGATTGTTTCTTACTCATCCAATTGAATGTACCTCCAAATAGGTTAAATACATACCCACTTGTAGATCTTCTCTAATCCAAATCTCCAGCCTAGTCTACATCAAAAAAACCATGAATATCCAACACTCTTTCCAATCCTGGTCTTCCTTGGTAGCACAAACCATAATCACTAGTGCCACACAAATATCTAAAAACTCACTTCACTGTTGTCCAGTGCTCCTTCCCTGGTTTTGACATAAACCTGCTCAATACTCCCATTACATGTGCAATGTCTAGTCTAGTATAGACCATCGCATACATCAGGCTACTGAATGCACTTGCATATGGAACACGGGACATGTCCTCTTCCTCTTCTTGTGTCTTAGGACACTGTTCAACAGATAACTTTACACCTACAGGAATAGGAACCTTTACCAGTTTACTATCCTGCATATTAAACCTCTACAATATTGTCTCAACATACTTCCTCTAGTTTAACTAGAGCTTCCTCTTTGTCCAATCTATTTTAATTTCCATGTCCAAAATATAGTTTGCAGCACCAAGATCTTTCATGTCGAATTTGGAGGAAAATTGGGTCTTCAAATCCTCGATAATTTCTTTGTCATTTACAACCAACAGCATATCATCCACATATAAGACCAGATAAATAACACAGTCACCAATTAATTTAAAACAAATAGTGATTTTCTTTGCTTCTGGTGAAGACAAGTCCTCGTGTAAATGTATCAAATTTCTGATACCACATCCTTTGTGACTGTTTTAATCCATATTGGGACTTCTTTAACTTGCATACTGGTTCTTTCTTACCCTTCACCGCAAAGCCTTTAGGTTGCTTCATGTAGATCTCCTCTTCCAGATCCCCGTGAAGAAATGTTTTCTTCACATCCATCTATTCTACCTCAAAATCAAAAGCAACAACAACAGATAAAAGTAATCTAGTAGAAGTTACCTTGACAATAGGAGAAAAAATATCACCAAAATTAATTCCCGACACCTGCGAATAACCTTTTTCTATCAACTGAGCTTTGTATTTCTCCACCTTTCCTTCTGCATTTTTCTTCTTCTTGAACACCCATTTGCTACCAATGGCTTTCCTTCTAGCCGGCAACTCCACCAGATCTCAAGCCTCATTTTTGTGCAAAGATGTCATTTCATCAACCATGGCCTCTTGCCAGATTTTTCCATCCTCTGAATCTACTGCTTCCTTCATAGTTCTAGAATCATCATCAGTAATAGATAAAGAAAAATTTGAACAGAAAGCAGATGGGCTATACCTTTTTGGTTGCCTTCTTTCTCGAACTGATCTTCTTACACCTGGAGTTTGTGGCTCTTCATCTTTTGATTCCTCCTTTGCTGTAGAGTTTGATTCTTCCTCCTTTAGCTCAAACTCTATCTTCTCAGGTTTTTTTGGTTGGACTTCATGTTTAATAACATATTTCACCTCTTTGAACACCACATCTCGGCTGTACACAACCTTCCTTGTTGATGGGTTCCAAAGCTTATAACCATTTAAACCATCCTTATACCCAATAAAGATGCACTTTTCATATTTTCTATCCAACTTGGTTGGTTTCTCCTTTGGAACATGTACATATGCATCACATCTAAATACCCTCAGATGTGAAAGAGAGGGTTTCTTACCAGTCCATACCTCTTGTGGAGTCTTATCCTCCAACGCTGATGAAGGTGACCTGTTGACCAGGTAACATGCAGTATCCACTGCCTCTGCCGAAAATTCATGTCCTAACCCGGCACCACTGAGCATGCTTCTTGCCCTTTCCATCAATGTCTTGTTCATTCTTTCTGCAACTCCATTTTGCTGAGGTGTATATGGAGTAGTCTTCTATCATGCTATACCACACTTCTTACATAATTCTTCAAATTCCTTGCTGCAAGACTCTCCACCATTATCTGTCCTCAACACCTTTATCTTCTTCTTTGTCTGATTTTCCGTGAGAGCCTTAAATTCTTTAAACATGTCAAAGACTTCAAATTTATTCTTAAGGAAATATATACATGTATTCCTTTAGAAGTCATACATAAATGATACATAGTACACAGACTTACCCAGTGGTGAAACCTTCACAGGTCCAAACACATCACTGTGCATAAGCTCTAATATATGTTTCAGTCTCTTACCACCAGAGGGGAAACCCACCCAATTCTATTTCCAATACACACAATTTTCACAGAAATCAAAATCCAGAGAGCTATTACTCATACCTTCTACCATACCTTTACCATGAAGTATTCGAAGGCCCTTCTCTCCAATGTGTCCAAGCCTTTGATTTCACAACATGGTCTTCTCTCCAGAGACCACTAGATTTTCTGCTCCACTTTCAGGAACCACAGAATTATTGCACCCATCAATAACAGTGCTACCTTGCAACTTGTACAGAGTTCTAGTTCGAACTCCTCGTATCAATACCAGTGCCCCCCGAACCATTTTGCAGGTTTCCTTCTCAAACACTATTTTTACACATGCATCATCAAACTTGCTTACATAAATTAGATTTCTGTCTAATGCAAGAATATACAGAACACCCGAAAGTGTTCTAGCCCTTCCACCTTGCAACTTCAACTTTACTTTTCTGCGACCAATGATTCTAGCCTTCCTATCATCCCCCAAGAAGACATCACCACCATCATATTTCTCATACTCAAAAAACCACTCTCTATGGGGAGTGAAGTGAAAGGATGCACCTGAGTCAATCAACCATGCCTCATGATCTACATGTGTACTTGAAGAAGCCAAGTACACATCACCACCTTCATCTGAGGTGGTTTTTGCCTTTGCAGAAGGAGCATCATCAGATCCCTTTCCTTTATCAAGAGCTTTAGATTTACAGTCCCTTTTGTAGTGCCCTTCCTTTCCGCATTTCCAGCAACACCACCTTTACAGGTTTTCCTGAGATTTAGATCTCCCTTCTCGTGACTTATTTTTGTTTATGTTCTGGGCCATCCTCGTACAGACAAGGATCAACCATTTTGGCTCTCCATATTTTTCCATCTCATCTCCTCCATTAGCAAGGATGAGACTATTTCATCAAACTACAAGGCAGTTGCATTGCTACCTATTTCAATAACCAGACTATCCCACGAATTTGGTAGAGAACACAACAAATTAATGCACTTATCTTCATCTGAAATTTTGATATCAATAGACGATAACTGACTTACCACAGTTAAACGCATTCAGATGCTCTGTCACCTAGTCTCCATATTTCATCCTCAGGTTATACAACTTTTTCCGTAGGAACAGTTTATTCAACAGAGACTTAGATTGGTACAAAGTCCCTAACTTGTCCCACAAAGCCTTCACCGTAGCTTCCCTTGATATATTCAACAATACTGAATCTAAAACACATAATCGTATTGTGCTCTTTTCCTTCTGATCCAACTTCTTCCATTCTTCATCAGACACTCCCGTTGTTTTAGTACCCAGATCTACCGCGATCCACTGATCTTTATCCACCAATAGATCCTCCATCTTGAGTTTCCACAACTCAAAACTCTAACCATTAAATTTCTTGATCTCTATCTTTTCACTACTCGCCATCTTCTTTCACCACTAGAGTTGATCCTGCAGATCTCCCACTGAACGGGGTCTACCACAGGCCTGAGAAAAACTCCTCAACAACAAAGGCGTCCCCTTGAAGCCAAAACAACTCTGATACCAAATGTAGGTTTTAACCTCAGACAAAAATTGCCTGCATATGAATTCTAAAACACATAAAATAAACAATGTTAGAGCATAACACATAAAACACATATACACAGAGATTTTCCCCTGGATCCCGAAACCGCGACCACCATCTTGATTTTTCATTATGCTCCTTTCAATGTTACAATACTTATTTATACATGCCGAAGCATCCAATACCATGGACCGAAAACCATTGTGTCCAAAACCATGTGCAAAAATCATGCACAAAACCATAAGTAGATCAGCCCAACCTAACATAGGGTCCAAAACCAAAATTTTCTGGGGCGCTGCCCCGAACCCCATAGAGTGGGGTTACCTGCACCCCTCAAGCCCCCCGTGACCCCCCCGCTACGCAATCAGTGCAACGAAGGGGTCCTCCGCCCCCCTTCTAACCTCCCGGTTAACTACGTGGGCTAGTCATGGAAATAATATAACACAACCCAACACCTATGTGGCTTAAAACAAGCTCCAAGGTAGTAGTATCTAAAATTTGACAAGTTTATGTTTGAACAAGTTTATACCAGATTTCATTCTGATCTCTATGCTTATCTTAAGAAACAAAATGATGGTAGCTATATTATATTGCTATTTTATATAGATGCCATTCTTGTTGCAGAGTCTAACATGTAGGAAATAAATGTGCTTAAAAGAAAATTAGCTAATTCATTTACAATGAAGGATTTGGGTGTTGCAAAGCAAATCCTTGGAATGAGAATAACTAGAGACACAAAAAATCACAAATTAACATTGTCTTCGGGTGAGTACATAGAAAAGGTATTGGAAATATTTAATATGCGGAACGAAAAAATAGTTAGTACACCTTTTGTTAGCCATTTCAAACTAAGGAGATGTGTCACAAGACTTAGAAAGAGATAGAATTTATGTCTAAAGTTCCATACTTATCAACGATTAGAAGCTTAATGTATGCAATGGTGTGCACAAATTCTGATATTGCACATGCAATGGGAGTTGTGAGTCAGTATAAGAACAATCTAGACAAAGATCATTGGATGGAAGTGAAGTGGTTTATCAGGTATTTGAGAGGTACCACTAATGAAGCATTATATTTTGGAGGTTCAAACACCGTTTTATAAGGATATGTAGATTCTTGATATGGTAGGTGATAGAGATAACATGAGGAGCATCATAGGGTATCTGTTTACTATAGGTGGAACAATAGTAAGTTGGGTTTCTAAAATGCAAAGTATTGTTTCATTTTCAACAATAGAATCAAAGTATGTTACTGCTGCAGAGGCTAGTAAAGAAATGATTTAGTTACAAATATTTATGGATGAAATGGGAAAGAAAAAGGAGATTTGAATATTATACAATGACAACCAGAGTGCCATTCATCTTGCAAAGAACTTAAAATGTTATTCTAAGACTAAACATATACAAGTTAGGTAGCATTTCATACGGTTAGTTATGGAAGATGGACAATTGAATTTGGAAAAGACACACATTAGCCAAAATCATGTAGATATGTTAACAAAGGTTGTAACTAATGACAAACCGAGTTTTTGTTCAGTTTCAATTGGCCTTCTAGTATGATTGTAAATATGAGAAATAGCCAGGTCTAAGTGGAAGCATTGTCGAACAAGTGAAATTGTGGTGGAGTTTCTATAATTAGTCCCCAAGTGGGGGATTATTGGGTGTGGACCCTGATTTGTTGAAAATAGCAACAAGAGATGCTAAAAATAACACTGCTATAAATAGTATTTTGGGTACCAGTTCTCGATTGAGCATCAAGGAATGAAAAATGGAAGTGCTAAAAATAGCTTTGCTATTTTTAGCAGTTCAGGATGGATTCCAATTTTAGTCAGTCCTTGGACTAATATAGGAAGTAAAATTCGAATTTGAACTTAACAGCCATTTGAAAATAACTTAATTGATTCACCATGAGTTAATTAGTTAAGGAAAATAAAACATGAAGTCTATGTGGGGACATGCAATAGTTTCTCCATTAATTGAGGAATTTATCCATCAGTTAAAGAGATAAGGATGAGTTCTAATTTGAGTTGTAATTAGTTGGCTCAGTTAACTGAGTCAAGTCCAGTTAGATTGATTTAAACAGTTTGTTTAAATTAATGTGAGTTCAGTTAGTTAATGCATGCTTACATATAACTGTTGCACTTCAGATAACTGAATATTCTCTCATGAATAACTCATGCATGTCAGTTCAGACAGAGACCCAGTTGAGATCAGAGGAGGGACAATGTACTATCAGTTAGATGGATTTTTCCTATAAGGGAAACTCATCCATGGAGAAGGATTTATCTCTTTCAGGACTGCGTAGTTGGATCAGAGGTTAGTGAGTGTGTGAAGAGGCCAATTCACACAAGTGGCTGCACTGGACCCCAATCAAAATTGCGCAAAGAAATAGGAGGCTTGGAGGGTAGACCAGAGGTTAGATAGAGGCTTTTGACTGTCTATGAGCAACAGAGGTATTGCAGAGAGAGTAGGACAGCTTTTGAGCTGATTCTTTTTGTAATACTAGCTATATTTCCACTTGTATGATAATACATAGTTGGGGTTTTAGGCCGAGGCTTTCCCATGGTTATATCTTCTATGTTATGTGTGATTGATTTCTCCATATCAGTTATATGTGTTCTTATTGATGTTGCTCATGTTTGATTAAGATTCTGCTAAATTGGTTGTAGAATTAGATCAAGTATTTTGCTTTAGTATATTGCATTATAAAGTGATCTACAGTGGGAATTTCTACATGGTATAGGAGTAGAGTTTATTAGAGCGATGAACAATATACTAGAGGAGATTTCGAAGTTTTGAGTTTTGGGCCGCAAGTTTTTAGAGCAGATCTAAAACTTTTTGTGCAAAATTTTCAGAAAAAAAATAACAAATCTAAATTCCTTGCGGAAAAAGACCCAAATTCAAAAAACAAATCAGCTAAATCGGAGTTCGTATGAGGGAGATATCACTGATTTAAAATCAACTCTTTTTCTAGAAAAATTCCGTGATGGCAGGAAATATGAAATAGATTGGTGTGCTATCCAAGAGCTTGTATGCTCTTGAGGTTAAAGATGCATGCAAAGCCTTGAGGAGCAAGGCAACTTATAGAGACTTGGTGGTTGAGAGGGAGAGTACATTACCTCTCAATATGCAGCGCCAGAAGAAGTCTCAGATGATTGTGGAGGAGCCATGATTGGTGAAGCAGCTTCAGGAGGTTGTGGAGCAACGACAACTAGATAAGTTGAGAGGAGATTGAGTAGAGACATATACTTATGTAGAGACCTCCAGTAGGGGGAAATTTCAAGCCAGGTGGGTAGAGGGATCACATGCATCCATACCTACAAGTAGGAGGTGGGGCAATGTGGAGTGACAATCCCAAGAAGGTTGGAATGGGGGCAGGATCCTTGAGGTACCCAACCTCTTTGATTCGACTTTGCTACAAGAGCCCTGATGAGGAGTAGCAGGACTGGTTGAGTGGGTAGAGACAGATGCAGATGGAGCGGCACAAAGAGCTACAGTGCAAGAGTCCTAGGACTGTGTAGAGCTAGCAGATTGCAACAATGCGAGAGGCACAGGAGTGTTTCACCAGTGCAAGATGGCATAGAGAGGTGTGCAATGGTGCGATATGCATGGAGTGTTGCAGCAGCTTAGAGGTCAAAGAGGGAGCACTTGTCAGCAATAGGTAGAGCTTCAGCATCAGAGTATGTTTCTAGCCCAACAGAGAGGTCAGTGGGGAGTTTTTTTTGTTTCTAGAGTTGCTGGAGCAATCACACTTGGTAGAAGTGTTGCATGCAGAACATTCCAAAGGTATAGGAGTGGGTTCGAGTTGAATGCCTTTCTTGTTGAGAGGGAGTTGAAAATAGCAACAAGAAATGCTAAAAATAGAAGTGCTAAAAATAACACTGCTATAAATAGCAGTTTGGGTACCAGTGCTCGATTAAGCAACAGGAAATGAAAAATGGAAGTGCTAAAAATGGCATTGCTATTTTTAGTAGTTCAGGATGGATTCCAATTTTAGTTAGTCCCTAGACTAAAATAGGAAGTAAAATTCGAATTTGAACTTAACAATTGTTTGAAAATAAATTAATTAATTCACCATGAGTTAATTAGTTAAGGAAAATCAAACATTAAGTCTATGTGGGGACATGCAACAATTTCTCCATTAATTGAGGAATTTATCCATCAGTTAAAGAGATAAGGATGAGTTCTAACTTGAGTTGTAATTAGTTGGCTCAGTTAACTGGGTCAAGTTCAGTTAGATTGATTTAAACATTTTGTTTAAATTAATGTGAGTTTAGTTAGTTAATGCATGCTTGCATATAATTGCTGCACTTTAGATAACTAAATATTCTCTCATGAATAACTCATGCATGTGAGTTTAGATAGAGACCCAGTTGAGATCAGAGGAGGGACAATGTACTATCTGTTGGATGGATTTTTCTTGTAAAGGAAACTCATCCATGGAGAAGGATTTATCTCCTTCAGGACTACGTAGTTGGATCAAAGGTTAGTGAGTGTGTGAAGAGGCCAATTCACACAAGTGGCTGAACTGGACCGCAATCAAAATTGTGTAAAGAAATAGGAGGCTTGGAGGGCAGACCAAAGGTTATATAGAGGCCTTTGACTGTCTATGAGAAGTAGAGGTATTGCAGAGAGAGCAGGATAGCTTTTGAGCTGATTCTTTTTGTAATACTGGCTATATTTCCACTTGTATGATGATACAGAGTTGGGGTTTTAGGTTGAGGCTTTACCCTGGTTATATCTTCTGTGTTATGTGTGATTGATTTCTCCATATCAGTTATATGTGTTCTTATTGATGTTGCTCATGTTCGATTAAGCTTTCGCTAAATTGATTGTAGAAGTAGATCAAGTATTTTTCTTTAGTATATTGCATTATCAGGTGATCTACAATGGGATTTTCTACATGATTATCTTCCTAATTTAGAGGTATTTTTTTAGTCACATTTGGATCCTAGTCCTTGGCAAGGGGGAGTGTGGGGGAGCTCCACCCCAGCGGCACCTCCCCACCTCCTCCCCCAAGACAACTATTTCTATTACCCTGAAAGTAAAATTTTGAGAAAAATTGCCTAGTAAAATATTTTAATGTCATAGTCAATATGGGATTTTCATTAGGAAAGAGATATGACGATAAAAGTTGTGTTAGTTTAGGGTTTTCCTTTTCCCTAGAAGGCAACCCCTGGTTTATGTGAGGCAATTGTGTTGTGACTATGTATTATTGTGTGAGAGAAAAAATATAGGAGATTGTGTGAGAGCAATTAAAGAGGAAGTTACAATGGATGTGTTGTAGGTTGTATCCCTTCAATTCATTAGATAATATAAAAGGAAGGACTGGTTGTTTCTCCGTGGACATAGCGCAAATTGGGTGAACCACATATATGTGTCTCTCATGTTTTATGCTTTAATGTGTTTGTGTTTCTGCAATATTTTATGTGTTCCACTATTTGTTATTTAATTTCTAACATTTATGAACCCAACAAATCTGCAGAAAAGGAAGATGCAATTCCTTCTCTCAACTTTGGGTTTTCTCCTTTAGTGAAGGAAATTTTTTCTACACTTAAATAAAAACTATTGATTGGTAAGTTCACTATCCTTCAGCCCCATTATAACTCTCTTTTAGATGATATCTCTATTAATTCGGTAGGCCATGATCCTATTGGTAATATGTATTGTGGAAATGGTTTTATGTATTTATTCTTGAAAGCCAAGAAGACAAGAATTTGATCTTTAGATCTGGTCCTTATTTCATGGATTCTAATAGAATGCTTCTTACCCACTAGACTCTGGATTTTAATGCCAACATGGAAATTTTTGTTGTTCATGTTTGGATCAGGCTGCCTCATCTTCCCCATATTCACTGGGGTGATGGTTTTTTGAAATCTATTCGAGATCAGTTAGGTCATTATGTTAATTTTTCAAAGCCGAAGTAGAATATATTCTCTTTTTCCATTTTTCTTTTTGAAACGAATTTTATAAAAGGGCTTTGCGAGGTGATTCAGATTGATTTAAAGGGATAAAAGTATTTTCAGGCCCTAAACTATGAGAAAGTTCCTTTTAAATGTAACCCTTGCCTAAGTATGAGCACTTTGTGAAAAGTTATCATGATGAAGAAGAAGCATTCAAGAAAGTTTCAAGGAAGTAAAAGAAAACCAAAAGGTCCCATCCTACTAGTAGGCCTAAGTTTCTATAGAGTTCTCCCTCTAGTAATATATTTTTAGTTTTGAAATCTCAAAGGATGAAGATGAGGTTGAAGAAGTCCATTCTCATGCATCTCCCATTCTTATTATCCAACTACATATCAAGTACAACCAAGGAATATTAATTCATCCACTATGGAAGAGATCTAATCTAAGGAAAATGATAAGATCCCAATATTAGAAAAGAAGTAGAAGCTAGTTTGTTGGAAGAGGAGGAGATCAATGTTTCTTATTCTCCTCCTTTATACTTAGATGTTTAAAAAAAACCTAACCTTCATCCCCTCCATTATCTCGAAGCAAAAAATATCCAAGAAAAAAATCAACTGATTTTGGTGCCCAACTCTCTTTTTCCCTTTGTGGTTCTAGTGGGGGGAAGGGGGGGGGGGGGGGGGGGGGTGGTTTTACTTAAATGTTAAAAATATTTTCTTTTTATATTGCCCTATGCAAGTAATTTGTATGAATATATTCTACACTCAAGAAGTAGTATGGTTAATTTTTAGTATGTTTAGTTTTGGATCTCACCTCACCTGCTCCCCACCAATCCTTTTGTTGGGAGGAAAATTTTTGTCCTGTTTTTTTTAGAACCATCGAGGAAATTCTCATAGCATCTTTCATCTTAATGTAGTCCAACTACATGTTCTAGCTACAAATTTTTTATGAATAAAAATTTCTTGGTATGGTTAAAAAAATGAGGATCCAAAAATATCCATGGATTTCCACATGTTGACACCCTATAGAATTAAAGAAAGGAAATGTTTACAAAATATATGGAATGGACATAATGAAGTAGATGAATTAGTGGATTTTCAAGTTTTTTATTTTTCTATGTGCAACGAGTATACATGAAATTTAAATATAGAAATTCTCAAATCAAAGTAAAGGATGTTGGGTGAAAACTATCTTGTGGACTTTTAATTTAATATTTATGAATAACACTTGGGCATCACCGCAACAACATTAGAAAATTTGTATATACTTATGAGTAGGAAGATGAGATATCTAAAGTGTCGTTATCATTTCTAGTGGTGATATATCTCTTGTAAGTTCCAAGGGAAGGATGCAAAAAGGAATTGGGCACAATTCTTCTAGAGGTGTTTGCATTTCAAGAAGGTGTTTTTTTTTTAACAGATCAAGGCAAATATTATTTTCTCCACATAGTAGAATTCATAGTTTTTCCTCTCAAACTTTCCAAAAATTTCATAACTATTTTGATGAATTTAATGTATTTATATAGTCCAATATCAGTTTATGTTCCAGTATACTAATTTTTTAGTTTTATAAAATTTATTAGTTTTAGGTCATTTTTTTGACAGTTGTATATCAGTGATCACTTCATCCAATTATAATTATTTTTTTATCTATGCTTCTCTCTCTAGCAACTTTTTGTTAACAACTGAAGGTCTAGATTATCGGCATTGTCGTGTACTTTTTTTTATTCATATGAATAAAAATAAGTACTTTTTTTTCTTTGAATAAAAAAAGCAGAATTTTCAAGAGTGAAATACATTACATGGAATCAATATAGGAATAAACTTTGTAGAGAGAAAATACTACAAAGAGAAATAAATGCCTACAAACTCAATGCCATACAACATAATATCATGACAATCAAATCGAACATTGAAGTAATTTGTTATTGTTGTAGAATCCAATTTACAAGATTGAATACATCATAAATGATTTGATGTAGTGCATGGATAGCACTTGTTAACAACAAAATCTTTATACTTGAAGTGATTTTCTTGTAATTAGTAGTGCATGGATTATCAATATAACATAACTTGTGATATAATAGCCATACACATGGTTTGTGATTGATGATGATACTTCTTCATCTTCCTTGTATGTCATACTGGCAATTGTCAAAGCAACTCTGAGTCATAATGATAGTTGTTAAACAAAGTCTGCATAGGACTAAGCAATGCTTTCTCCATGAGGGAATTGGTTAGATTTACAATGTGCAAACACTTCCTTTTCACTTACCTTATGTCTTTTTTACTTCCTTTGCATTTCTTTAACCCTTAATTCAATCTCTGATTAAAAGGTTGATTTACTTTATAGTTAAGTCAATTTTTGTAAAAAATTTCATTTTCAAATGTTGGGATTACATATCTTCTTCTTTTACTAAAGTTATGATAAAGAAACAAATCAAGAGATTTCCATCATGTTATTAGTCAAGGTGGTAAATTTAACCTTGATGCCTAGGATAACATTACCAACCATTTTTTTGACATTTCAGTCATTTATTTTGAGAGCATGATAGCAGCGAAAAACCCTAAGCATCGACTTCTATAGGGGTTTCTATCTGGTGCCACACATGGCGGGCAATGTAGAGGGGAGTGCCACTCCCTCCTAAATTATATTAGTATCAAAAGACAACAATTTGAAGCATCATGTCCCAAATCATGGCCTTGAAGTAACTCGAACACATGCCACAATCCAATTGGGAGATGTAGGCCAATCGACGATGCATCAAATAAATCCTTGCACCCATAATAATGCTTGGAAGATGCTTACCAAAAGTAGTTGTATATCCAAAATTTAAGGTTAAATCTAAAAAAATTAGTGAATACATAAAATATATGAGGGACCATGCACTAATTGGAAAACTTTGGGGGACTTAGCCCTAAGAAAAAGCCCTCACCTAGTGGATATGAAAGATATAGAAACCCAAAGCCCAAATAAAGTTCAAACTAGGAGCTAAGGATTTATTCACTATCATTTATACTAATTTGGAGGACAAGATGTGAATATTTAAAAATTCCCCCTACTTCTTCAACTCAACGAGTTGTATTTGATATTTTATTTGGACTAATTTATTCTAAACAAGGAGGATTTTAAAGTAGCTCCAATATGGATTCATATGTACTCTTTTCCAAGGTATTTTTGGGAGGAAGAAACCCTTAAATATACTGGAAACAAATTAGGTGATTCTATCAAAATATACAAAGCTATAAAGCAAGTCAAGTATATCTCATATGCATGAATATGTGTTTATTGTTAGGATATTCCGATACATAGGAATAGTTAAGTATAACTTGGTCTAATATAGAGTTAGGTAAAGTGTGTTTCTTTACTATGTAAATTTGTAACTTAGAATCCGACGGTCACGATATGTAGTGATCCGATAGTTCATTCTCTCCTCGGTATTACCGACACTTAATTCGTGGCTTAACACCCGATTGGTCCATAAATTCTATTTAAAGTGCATGGAGGGTCATTTGTAGGTTAACCGTTCATGAGAGAAGCTTATGTAAATTTTCATTCTTTTATTAATAAATTGCCTGAAGTGGCCGCGTTGGCTCAGGCCGTGGATTGTTTCCCTCTTTGAGGGTTTTAACCGCATCAAAATACTGGTGTATTGATCTATGATCTATTTGTGAGCGGTGTCCTTTTTTTGTTCTGTCTGAGGAACTTACCCTGTAAATTCCTACATGGTATCAGAGCTATTTGAGGGCTGCGTCTGTTGGTGATCCAAATCTGAAGCCAGTACAACTGCATCCAACTTCCATCTCCTAGATCTGCTGTTTCTGACTGCTTTCGGGCCGAGAGGATTGCTCTGTTATTTTAGGAGCACCTGTGCGAGTGAGGAAACCCTTTCGTTTCACGTGAAAAGGTTTCCGTAGCCCTAACTGCGTCATTTTTAAGATCTGGAGGTATAGAGTGTTTATTTGCAGTTTACAGTTATTTTCTCTCTGTTTATTTCGGTTTTAGTTTATTTAGCTCTTTTTTATTACCGGATCTATACCTTTCATTTCTACATATGCTCTTTGCCCTGCGACTCTGTGCGATCTGGGCAAATCAGAAACAGAATGGAAGGATTTTTCTCATGCGTATGCTCTTTTCCCTGCGCCTTAGTGTGATCTCGGAAAATCAGAAACATTGAGGAAAATATTTAGTTTCCTGGTAAAGCTAACTTTAAGCCATAAGGCTTCTTTTTTTTGTATGTCCGTGTTGGGTTTTGTGTTTTTTTTTTGTAGGAAGGAAAAGAGCTTTCTCAAGCAAGCACACAATCCAAAGCTTCAGTGACTAAAAGAAAAGAAAGCCCCCCCTCTCTCTCTCAAACTTTTTGTATAGCTCACTTGGTTCAAAGATAATTTATGAGAGTAGAGGTCTTGGGTTCAAATATCCTTTTTGTTGAAAAAGGGGCGTTTTTTTTTTCATTTCCGCACATTCCCGCACTTTGTCGGCGCCTTCATCAACTTTTTTTTAAAAAGCCATAATTTCTTCATCCGGAAGCCATTTTTAGAGCCCTTTTTTTTGAACCAGCCTATTTTTTCGAGATCTTTCCATTGGAACACTTAGTTTCAGCATATATAGCTTCAGTTTATGTTAAAATGGAAAGTCCATGCCAAGTTATTCTTTGACAGCACAACTACTTCCAATTGTGGGTCCTACATTGTGGATTTACTTAGAAGTAAAGGTCTTTACAGAATAGCCTCAGGCCAAGAAACCAAACCGAAAGATGAAGATAAGGCAGCTAAATGGGAAAATAGACAAGATCAAGCACGTGGGTTGATAGGGATGCATATCTCTCCCGATCTTAGATTCCATATTGCAGAAATTGATACTCCTGATAAAGCAATGGAGCAGCTTACTAAAGTTTTTGGAATCAAATTGAACTTAGAGCCCAACAACTTGAAAATGAGTTTCTTACATTGGACCCCAATAATTTTTCTTGCATTGAAGATTTCTTGTCCAAGTTCAAGAGCATTAGACTTCTCTTGGAAGGTGTTAAGGTTAAGAAAGAAGATAGTGCCCTTATCTATTCCATTCTTACCAAGTTGGGACCAGCCTACTTTGTGTTTGTTTCCACCTTCCATTCTACAAGAGAAGCCTTCATTTCTCAAGGACATGACTACAAGCCCCCTTCCTTTGATGCTTTTTGTGATTCTTTAATAAGAGAACAAGAAAAACTCTTACACCTTGGTCTTCTTAATCTTGGAAACTCTTCTAAGAAAGCGTTAACCGCCCAGCAGCAACCAAACTCAAAGAATCCTAAGAAGTCATATCCTAAAAAGAATGGTCCTAAACCAAACAAGGGTCCTAAGCAATTTCAGCCTCAAAATGAAAAATCATTTCACCAGAATGATAAGGCAAATAAAAACAAAGGGAAGCAGACTGATAGACATTGCAACTTTTGTAATCGAGATGGCCACTTAGAATCTAAATGCTTTAAGAAGATGGAAGCCTTCGAAGCAGCAATGAAGAAGCATAACATCCATTTGGAGCACTCTTCAAATTCATCTTCAGGAATGGCACTTTCTGCATGTGGTTGTCAAGCATCTCGGTCTGGCTATGCATTAAATGTCTCTTCTTCCTCTCATTCTCATGAATGGCTCATTGATTATGGAGCTTCTTATCACATGGCCAAAAATAAAGCCATGTTTTCTTCTTTAAATGATTGTAACACCAAAAATATATATGTTGGTGATAATAGATCTCTTAGTGTTGTAGGGACTGGAAATGTTCATATAGACAATGGTCAATTTAATGATGTATTATGTGTTCCAACCTTATCCTCCAACCTTCTATCTGTTTATCAGATAACTCATTCAGGTGAAGGTACAATCGTTGAATTTTCACCTCACGATGTTGTAATTAAGGACCTAAAGGATCCTAGATAGATTTTAGCCAC
>APFE030347216.1:40420-52855 GCA_000404065.3 Pinus taeda
AGCTAGTAAGGAAGCCTTGTGGCTTCGTCAGATCCTATTAGAGTTTGGCTTTCAGCAGCAGCATCCGACTACACTTTGGTGTGATAATCAAAGTGCCATTCAACTATGCAAAGATCCAGTCCAACATCAACGTGGCAAACACATTGAACTACACATGCACTTCATCAGAAAGCTCATTCATGACCATGTTCTTGAAGTGCAATATTGTTCAACAGATGATCAAGTTGCAGACATCTTTACAAAGGCTCTCACAAAGGAGAAGTTTACTAAACTTCGATTTATGATTGGAGTTCAGGAAGTTGTCACTAAGGGGTGATAGGCTCTAGTGCCTCCTTCCTTCTCTTATTGTGTCATATTTTTAAATCCTTCAATCCTATCCCTAGTTGTTCATAAGGGGGGATGTTAGGATATTCCGACACATAGGAATAGTTAAGTATAACTTGGTCTAGTATAGAGTTAGGTAAAGTGTGTTTCTTTACTATGTACATTTGTAACTTACAATCCGACAGTCACAATATGTAGTGAGCCAATGGTTCATTCTCTCCTCGATATTACCGACACTTGATCCGTAGCTTAACACCCGATTGGTCCATGAATTCTATTTAAAGTGCATGGAGGGTCATTTGTAGGTTAACCATTCACGAGAGAAGCCTATGTAAATTTTCATTCTTTTATTAATAAATTTCCTGAAGTGGCCGCGTTGGCTCAGGCCGTGGACTGTTTCCCTCTTTGAGGGTTTTAACCACGTCAAAACACTGGTGTATTGATCTGTGATCTGTTTGTGAGCAGTGTCCTTTTGGTGTTCTGTCTGAGGAACTTACCCTGTAAATTCCTACATTTATATGAATATTACAGAAACCTTTACTGAATAAATATACATCTATTATCATCATACAACCTGGAAGAATACCCTTGATTGTGATAATATCGTATTCAAATGCAGAAGATGTCACAAATATAGATATCTCTTCAGAAATTGTCCTCTCCCAACCCCAACTATCACCCAATCTCAACAAGAGAGTAAGGACTCTACTAGATTTATCAAACCCCTTCTTGAAGAATGAGTCAACATGCCCCTTGACCTCTAGAGCTTGGCAAGAACCTAAAAACTAGTAATAATTTTGAGTCTCTTTCTATCATCAACCCTTCAATCCCTCAAAACTCCCCTTCACCAACCTCTATTCATAACTCATATATGAACTTTCACAATCCGAAGCATCATAAAATATCATTGGTTGGTGTGAATGCCTCATAAAGAATCCCCTAAATTCATATAACTAATCATCCAGGTAATTCTTACGGTCGAACAAGAGAATGAGCATGAAAATAAGGATGCAGAAGATATGGATCTTGATTCACTAGATCTCCCAAGAATAGAAAAAGCCTAGAAAGGTAAAGACCCTAATTCTATACCATACCATCAAGTAAAAATATTAAGAAAATCCTATCTCAAATCCCATTTCTAAGCATAGAAAGATGCTTCAGATCCGAGTAGTTCAAATAAGTATTATAGATTGCAAAATCATTGCTTGAAGACACTTATAAAACCCATAAAGAGGAAAAAAAAGGGGTAGAAAGAGAAAACAAAATATTTTAGAATATCTAGGTGAATTATGAGTCAACTGAGGTATAATAAAGTTGATCTTGGAGCTTTTCTTGTCCAACCCTCCACCTCCTAAATGAAAAATCATCCTGTATAACCTTGTTGCTTGAATTAGAAGGGAAAGTACAATCTCCTAAACAATAGGTTGAGGTTCGACTAACCAACATTCAAGATGATACAAGAACTAAAAATTATAGTGAATCAATAACATAAATAACATATAAATGTGGAAGGGGCTATTGCTCTATTTCCAATGATTCTCTCTGCCAAGCAGGATTAGAAATATCCTAGAACTCTCAATATTTCATTTTCTTGTACATGTTTGTGACATATAGAATCTTGACCATTAAAGTTTCATTTCATTGGCTCAACTGAAGTTTAATTTTTTCCAATGTATATGGAGTCATATTAACAATAGATAAGACTATTTTACTAATCTTTATTAGTCAGCTTTAGTCCCTAGTAGACACTCATTTATGGATATTGGGGAAGATTTCAATCTCATCAAATATCTATCCAGAAAGAAATAGGGATTTATGAAATTGGAAGTGGAGGATATATTGTTTAAAGAGTTGATGCCATCTAACCAGGTAATATATCTAGAGACCATCAATGGTACCTTAAACTGGAACAAGAAAAGGGGCGGTTCTTAATTGATTGCACCAAAGATGGATAGATTCTTGATTTCATAAAATATTTTGGATAAAGAAACATTTATGGAAGCCTCCATCTTAATTTGTAGTGGATTGGATAATTAGCCTATAAATTTAGATATGTACATTAAGGCAAGACCTAGGAACCACCCATGTAAATTCTAAAGTTGTTATCTATCACACCTACAATCCCTAAACAAACACAATGAATGGTGGCATGGGGTGGATGATGTGGAATGATTTGTTATGTACAAAATTCAACAAAATATCAAACACATTAAGGCCCAAACAAAAAAATGGAATAAAGAGGAATCAATTAGTATTTACCAAGTTAAAAAATTTATGGAAACCAAATTGAATGCAATCTATCAGGAGGTTATACAATATGGGCACTAAGAGGAGGTTATCTAGGAAGAAGCATATCTGTTCATTCAACAAGAATAAAGAAGGAAATAAATGGAGACTTTTTAGAAAAAAACACTAGAATCAGATGGCTTAAAAAGGGAGAAAGAAACACAACATTTTTAAATAAACCAATGCTCCAATACATGCATCATAATAATATCACTTCATTAAAAAAATTGGCAAGCATCAAAATTCAATAACATAGAGATATAAAAGTTGAATTGGTTCACTACAATGAGGATTCATTATCTGAACTGTGACAACACAGGGAGGAAGAAATCCATCACAAAGTTTAGAACATAGCTCACCTGGTTTCTCAAGACCAAAATCAACCTCTTCTAAGAAGCATCTCCATGGTTGAAGTGGAAGAAATAGTAAAATATATGCCAAAAGATAATGTATTTAGTCTAAATGGCTTCACTTCAGCCTTCTTCAAGGCTTGCTAGTCATCAATAGGCCATGATTTATGAGAGGTAGTAGAAGAATCTAGAACTTCTCTATGCTATCTGCTTGCCTTTGATGGCACCTTTCTAATCTTAGCACCCAAAAAAGACAAAGTTAATGATCCCAATGGCTACAAACCAATTGTATTTTGTAACATGGTTTATAAATTCATTCCAAAAGTCATGGTGAATCATCTCACGCTCTTACTCCCTTATCTAATTTCTCTAGAGAAAATATTCCATGTTGAAGGTCGTTTGATCCTTGATGGGGTTATGGTAGTGCACAAAGTCATTGACTCTCTAACAAGTACGAAAAAAACATGTTATGTTTTCAAACTTGATTTTTCCAAAGCCTTTAACAAGATAAATAGGTAATAACTTCTTTTGGATTTGCTAAAGAATGGATAACTTGGATCAAGGATCTTATTTCCTTGGAATTCTTATATATCCTTATGAACATGTTCCCATCTAGGTCGTTCTCCTCAACATGAGGTATTTTCCAAGGATATCCCATCTCCCTGTTTCTTTTCATTTTAGTTGTGGAAGGCCTAGGTTGCATTCTTGAAGCTACGATGTTTCATCATAAAGTGAAAGGTATCATACTATTTGAGGAAGATCTCACCAACAATTTTTTGATGAAACAATGTGCATGGGAGTCCCAATTGTTCAATAAGCTAAATCCCTTCATGAAGACTTATATGAACTCTATGAGGCCTTAGTTCTGGATATCAATTGTTCAAAATATCATATGTTATTCTTTAATAGACCTCTCGCTATGCATAAACATGTTTCCCATTTGTTAGGATTTACGAGAATCAAACTCCATTTTAAATATTTGGGAGCCCCTTTAGTTGATATCTCTATGAGAAACAAGCTATGGTCTAAACTGCTAAGCAAGTTCAACAACAAACTTGCTAATTGGACCTTCCACTCTCTTAACTTACTTGCCTTGCTAGTCCTTTTAAAATTGGTGCCAAAACCCATTCCTTTTCCATCTTCTCTATGTAATGATGGCCCCAAGTTCTATATTTAATTCCATCCACGGTTTTAAAGAAATTTCCTAGGGGAGAGTGTAAACAAGAGATAAAAAATCCCTAGTTGTGTAGAAAAAAAAATTGTTTCCTAAACAAAGAGGATGGTGAGGGCTAAGGGATCCCACTAATTTAAGTATTGTCCTAGGGTAAAAAATTGGAGGTGGATTTAGGGGGGTTCTAATTTATGGAAATTAATATGGAATCACAAATACAGTAACAATGAGCCCTTGCACCAACTAATTTGAATCTCCTTCAATGGAAATGGTACTTCTGTATGGAATATGGAGAAAAAGAGGAATGAATCTCATATAATAACATTGTTTTTTGCAAATTTAAGATGATAAAATTTTTTTTGGGGGCAATATGCTTGGTAGTATCTTCCAAAATTAAAAAAATTACAGAGCCTTAAGGAGCCAAGGAACAATATGATAGTGAACAACAAGCAAGACGTAGTATATTTTTGGGAAGATACTTACACTTTGATCCATTGGCGATGGTGGATTCCTCAAGAGGAGTGGAAGCCTTGTCCCAAGGAAGAAGAATGGTTATACTTTTGAAAATACATTCAATCACATCTTATACCTATTTCATATCAATAAAAGAAGCTTATATAGGGACATAGAGCAAACACAATATTTACAGTCAAGGAAGTCTAGTACCTTTTAGTAGGGTTCCAAGAGAATATACAAGTAGTAATATGGAAGGCCATCTAGAGAAAAAATATATGACTGACAATATTTTTTTTCTTGTGGATTATGGTGTAAAAGAAAACTTTAACATAGGCCAACCTCCTTTAAATAGGTTTTGAGGAAGATCTTGAAAATATTTTTAGTGGATGATCCTATATAATTTGCATCTAGAATACCCTAGAAGCTTGCATGTTCCACATGGAATGATTCCACACCAACATTCCCCTCACCCTTGAGCTTTAGAGAAACTATCTCTTTCATAATCCCATCCTCAATAAAATCAGGAATTTTCTCCTTGGATTCCTTATTTGGGCTCTTTGGAAAGAAATAAATCATAAAGTATCCCAAAATAATTTCCCTCCATCATGATCTTCTTTGGAATATAATTAAAGACAATATCCATGCATCAATTTCATTACAACAATGGTCAGTGCAAGATTGGTAGGGAATCAATGATGGAGCTGCAATTCTTAAAGAATGGCATTTGAGTCTAGGATATGTGTCCTCTTTTCCCTCTCCTTTTCCCATTATCCTGTAAGTTCAATGATTTGGAATCCTCCTCCTTGGCACTTCCTCAAATTTAACTTCAATATGGAATCAAAACAAAATCAAATCAAACCCGGATTTTGTGGTGTCCGTTGGGATCATAAAGAAATATTATTTTCATCTTCTTTGGACCTATGGACCTCAACTGCAACATAGTTCAAAGAAATAGAAATGCATATTTAGATGACCCATCCTCAAGACTTCACATTTTTTTTCGAAGGGGACTCTCAGTTAGTAATCAATATGATCGCTAAAAAAGTCCATGTTACTACCTCCTGTAAAGTCTCTAGTAGTTGGAATCCAGAATATTGACTAGGTAGGTAACGAATGTCCTCTGTTTGATCCCAATGGTCATCCCATCTTAGGTCCATCATTATGGAAACAAATTTGCAAATATTCTAGTCAATGATGATTGTAAAGCTCAAGTATTTTTCATCAGCAATACATGACGCTCCCTCCCCGATTCTCATCTCAAACAAGATTGTTTTAAATTAGCACTAAAATATATTTCTTCCCCATATCGGGTGTCTGTGTTGCGACATGTGGGGGGAACATGGCCACCCTCCCACTATATATATCTAGATAAGGATAGGGCCATATGCCACCCCTAAGGGCATCATAATGTTATAACTAACTTGCATGGTTTATCAAATATTTTAATGCACCCCTAATGCAAGGTCACATTGTTTTAGGCATCGAGTTAATGCACATGATTAAATGTAGTTTAATCATGTTAATGATGTGTGAACATGGAGTTTGGGAGTCATTGGAATGTCTAGCCCTAGCCAGTTACCGCATGCATAATTTTCATTACGAGTTGAAATCACCATTCATTCTACAAGATGAAGGATTGCAACACAAGGGAGAGCTTTTAATGAAATACTAAGAAATATTGGGTGGCACATTATTGATAATCATTGAATCCTTCTAATCATTCCATTTTTCTCTCTTGCAAGTTCCCTTCTCAGTTCCTTATTTAAATATTACATAGTTGGATTTTTTCTTAGTTGTCTACCTCTTTCTTCAACTTGTCCTCCAAGAGCTACTAATTTTTCTTGGCCTCCCCCTTGTTAGCTACTCCTCCTAAGTTTTGGTTCAATTTTTGCAAGTTTTGGCCTTGATAGTCATGCTCTAATTATTTTTTCCCTCTGTCCCATCCATTATGCTGATTATAATCCTTATGGATTTAGATATCTTTTGGTCTCTTACTTGGAGTTCCATACTTATGGCCAACTATGGGTTGTCAATCTTATCTTCTCGCCATTTAGTCATATTCCTTTGTCCCAGGTTTCAAATTTATCAGTTGGCCCCTACTCACTATGCCATGGTATGGAGCCTACAATAGGGGGGAAATTACTTCAAGGAACAAGGAATCTCTCGCACTCAACTAAGGGCAGAGAGATATACTCAATGTTATAGGCACAATATTCTTCAAGACATATAAGAAGAAATTACACAATTTAGGAAGGAAATAGTTAGAGAAAGAGAATGTTTCACAAACTCAAAGCTATTTTCAGAAATTGGTGCCTAACATAGAGCACACATGAGGAAGTTACAATAAGCATATGTACATAATTGATATCTATTTTAACTTGAATCTCTTGCTTGGATAGGATTCACTAGAAAGGAATGAAGACAAAGAGGAAATTCTGCTACTATTAAATGAGTTCTAGCTAACAATGAGAAACTTGGATGAGTGGCTTAGTCAAATTGAAGAACATATGAGCATTTCCCGAGACCTAGGTTATTCTCTCACTATCAGTAAGGAGCCAATAGTTATGGAGTCAATAGCCCCTCCAAGTATAAATGATGAGTTTTTCTCGATTTAGTGCTCTTAGTTACTTTTGTCACTTTTTGTTTTCTACTATCCAATTTAATTTTGCGGTTATTTTGATGAACAATATCAAACTATGTGTAGATGTTACGAAAACTATAACTCTATTTGTGATATAATCTCCCAAATGATAAATCGTGCTATGTTAGACCTCTAATTGTTTTAATGTTTATCTTTGAAACATGAAATATAAATCTCTTACTTACCTTAAAAAAACTCAAAACATGAAAAGTGAAAATTAGAAATTTTGATATTAAATTATTATTTTAATGGTAGATTAATTAAAGATCTTTATAGAAGTTAGTGATATTATCAAAATTTCATCATATTTATATAACCTATTTCTATTAAAAACACTACTTTATAACTAAAGTAATATTAAAATGAAACCATTCTTTACTTTTAATTACACATTATTATGCATTTTCATGATACATCTTTTACCATTTGTTTATTTATTCGATTTTGAATTTTAAAAGAGATATAGTAAGTGAAAGGGATAAATACTAAATCACATAAAATATAACCATTTCTATAGTAATTTTGAATGCTCATGTAACTTAACTCACATATCATTTTGAATGGAATAGAGGTGGTTTAACCTTGCAATCATATTTTGTTTTCCTAATTTTTAGTTTTCTTTGCTTATAAGTGGTTAATGCACATTTTTTATTCCATATCAATTATAGGGTTATAAATGCCCAGGATGTGATCCCACCTTCCCATTAAATCAATTTTTCAATAGTGTTTTTTGTTGTTGTTTATTTAAATACAATGTTGAGCTTCAATACCTCTTAACATAGAGATCGATACAATCACAAATTCATGTGTAAATTACATAATGATTAGTATCCCAACATTATTTTCTTTGGATTAAATAAGTGACATACAAATGAAATATTGAGGGAATTACAATGACATTAGTTGCAAATTTAGAGGAAAAAAATCAAATCTTTGGAAAGTGTGGGCGTTCCCAAGATACCTATGGCCTAATAAGTGGAAATGAGACTATCGTGAACATGGTCACACAACCTCGTTATTGTCGCCTTGTAGGTTAAGTCAACACCAAGAGGGAAAGTTAAAGGAATGTGTGCATGTTTCTGAGTGCATCATATATTTTTAAGAAAAAAACATGTGCTATTGGGAATGTGTGTGCGTTCTTGTTGGGATAAAATTTAACATAATCGTTGCCCTATTTTTTACCTGCATTAAGACTATGAGATGCATTTTGGGTAGTCATTGAGAAAATTTAGGAGTGATTTTGATAGGAGATTGAGAAAATTGTTGGTCAAATATTCAAATATAATTTTCAAGGCATTCATGATTTGTTTAAAAAAATTATCTTTTTAGGGAAAGAAAATATTTTTCCCATCACTTATATGTTACTTTATTTTGAAATTGTATTTTACCTTATTGAATTTTAGAGAATTTGATTGATATGGAGCCCACTAAAAACCTAAACCAAACATCACCTTAATGGGGCATAACTAGCTAACACAACCACAAAAAAAAAAACTAATAGTGATGCAATTCTAAGTCTCCTAAGGATGCTTATACATAACCTTTAAAATTCCAGAGAGCCCTTGTGATTTTATCTAACCACAAATTTACATACAATTGTCATATCCATTGCAAATGTACAAAGCTTGTTAACTAATATTTCTGATTGTAGGTATAAAATGTTTAAGTATTATAGAATTAGTTCAAATAAAGAGCAAGTTTGAGACTTGAACATTACCAAATAAAAATCGATGACATTGTTTATTGACCCACATACCTAATTATAAGCTCTAGGGACAAGAAACACATTTGTATAAAAAGTTTATTAATAAAATGTACAACCATCTGGCCTTGTACTTATGATGACATGAATAGTCTCTAGGTGATGTTGATGGAATTATAGTTGAGCATTCTTACTGATGCAGAAGCATTCAGCTCAACAATTTCATTGTATTTTAGTAAGACATAGGGGTATTGTGTTTCCAAGGAAGTTGGTTTCCTAAGTATGAATTAATGTAATTATTTAGGCTTTTGAGTGATTTGAATGAGGAGAAGCTAGAATAGGATTTAATTGAATATTGTGAGACATATTTGTATTATTCTCGAATATAGGAGAATATGAGAGATTTAGGATAGTTGAGAGATTGAGGGATTTTAGAATTGACTGTAAAACTTAGATTAGGAGGTAGTTCATGATTTTGTGGATTGGAGAGAATCCTTAGGGATAAGGAAGAGATTTTATGATTTTGTTGAAAGGTTTATGGATCTAAACCAGGAATTGGTTTTAGAATCCTTTTGTATAAATGCAAGCCAAAAAGGCATAGACAGGAGGGAGATGGTGAAATAGTTAGACAGTTAAGCTAACTAGAGGGTGACTGTAAGCCTACGGGAAGATTGTAATAGAGGCCACTGATATTAGAAGATCAAGCCAAAGAGACTGTGTAAATGTTTGTATATATATACAAATATTAAATTCCAAAACTGTATAAGTGTGTGTTTCGAGTATTGGGTGATGAGTTACATGTGAATCAGTGATTCTGTACAATATATGTATGCAGGTAGAGTTCATATAGAACACAGAGAGGATAAGAATGACACAGAGGATCGTAATGGATCATTGATTAAAGAACTCACAGAATTAAGCTCAGGAGGAGTTGTGCAACGGAACAATGGAAGGGCGAGAAACCTTAGAGTAATCCAAAGCCATAGTCGAACTAAAGAAATGGTGTATAACCCAAATAAAGAGATGAACGAAGAAATGAAGTGTTAGTGTACAAGAGCCGTTAGATTTAGAAGATCAATGGCCAGGATTAAGTCGCAGCGGAGAGAGGAAATTGTATCGCACCGCAACATACTATAGCAGTGGGAAAACCCCAGCCGCAAGCAAGTTGCGATTGCGAAATGCAATCTTATTGTTAATCGTTGGATCAGATGCTCAGATCAACGGTGGAGGACGGTTGTTGAATCTCGCATCACAATATTCCAAAGGAAGGATTTAACCTTGAGCCACAAGTCTTGCAACATGCGAAATGCGATGGGAAATTGCGATATCCAATGCGATCGAAGATTTGATCACATTGCAAGTATTCTATAGTAGATGTGCCATGACCCTTAACCCTTGCGATATGCGACATTGCGATGAGTGGTATTGATTGGGCAAGAGGATTTGCGACATGCGATATAGAGCGGACCCGATAAGGTATGCATGTGGTTTATATTATATTGAAGTTCAGTTGTGTTATCGTATTCCAGATGTGAAAGGAGTCTTAAGAGGCATGTTAGCGAGATTGCGATAGCGATAAAGGAAGCATCGGGTAATGTGCAGAGTCCAAGGAATAAGTGGAAAAAGGTAATTTTGCGCATGATTTATGAGGATTTTTATTATAAAAGGTTTATAATAGTATTAAAGTGTTGATAGTTGATTTGTGGTTTAAGCCTGTGTATGACCCAAAGTTAATAAAGGTTTATGGGATTTAGTTTATATGTGTAGACATAAAGTTTAATGAAGGTTTATGAAGGTGATTAAGTCTCGACGATGAAAGGAATGAATGAAGGGCTAGATTGTGGTTCATCATAAATTATTCCATAGAGTTTTAATAAAAGGGGCCTTAACCATTATCTAATGAGGATTTGACCCAGTAGGTCATATTAATTCCTGGGGAAAAATCGTTTATGCACTTCAATATGCATACTGTGGGTAAAAGCAAGGTTTTACTGCGTCAAAGTGGTATCAGAGAGAAGAAGATTCTGCATGCAAAATAAGGGACGAAGTATTGTTGACAATTGATGATTTTGACCAGGGTAAAGATGGGAGATTGGTAAGAGGAATATTAATCTTCTAATTTCTGCATTTTGATATAATGTTCAGATTTTGAGAAAAGTAGAGCAAGTGATTTGTATCCAATGAATCTGTATAGTTGGAATTGTGAAATGTTTGAAATCGAAATTGGAGAAGAACAATTAAATTCTTAGAGGCAGGTGAGTAAGAATTAAGAAGAGATTGCAGAAACATAAAGAATCCACAACGATGTTTTGAAGAATGGAGATTCACTTGAATGTGAAGAATGGATGGAGACTGCTTGTGAAATCATGTAGGTATTGTTTTATTTAACTTTGATTTGGGTTTTGCTGGATAAAGAAATAGATTGAAGATTGATAGTTGCAACTAATGAAGTATCTCAGCAAAATAAGATCAAGCCTTAAGAAGCAGAAATGAAAGAAACTAGTAAGGATTTTTGAGTGGAAGAAAACTCAGCGAAGGAGAAATTGTTGCCGATAGTTAAGCTTTGCCAAGATAAAGCTGGAAGATTGAAGGAAAGAACCAAATTCTAAATCTGATTGACAGTAGCTGAATGCTGAAAGTTTGTGTAGTGGAAGCATGAATATCCACTGAAACAGATTTGCAAGAGTGTTGAGATCTTGAAGATAGGTGAAGGTATGAAAATTTGTCTAATGATTAATAGATATTGAATGAGTGAAATTTTAGAGCAGGATTACAGTAGTTAAACTGTAAGAGGGATGTTTGCAAGTTCTTGAGGTAACAACGTTTGAAGATACAACTGAAGGTTAGTAAAAAGAACAGTCCATTCAAAGTGCAGGTGAATGGAGAGACAAGATCAGACAGAGATCTTGAAGGCAATTCCATAGAGGATGTGGGTAAAATTGCTAAGAGATAAAAGAAGCTGATAAGAGTTCTAAGTGAAAGAAGAATGTGGCAGAACCTTGAGGAATTCCAACAGAGATTGGACAAAGAGGACAATTGTGTTCTTAGAAAGTGCAGATGAGGTGAAGCCAGAAGGAGCAAAGAGAAGTTCTCAAAGGAGGTTCTAGAGATAGAGAACCAAGTGCTTTCCAAAATACCAAGTACAGAGGAGAGCTTGGTGAGGTAAGTGGCAGTAGGGAGGACTTGCTGTTGTAGAGTCTTTAGTGCCACTCATAGTGAAGTGAGTGAGGAAATCATATAGATGGAGAGGATGATGACTAGTGACAGTCATAACAGAGGTTCTGAAAGAGATCATAGCAGAGGACAAAAGGAGAAGGATGCCCAGGTAAATGGCATGAGAATGAGTGATGAAGAATATGATAAAGAAATGGCTGAGATAGTAGTTCAACTTGAAGTATTAATGGAGATGTTGCAGGGAAAGGAAACAAACCAGAAATATGGTTATGTCATGAGAAAGAGAGTGAAGTGGCAGAGGCTACAAGAGAAGAGGAATCAACAGGTGAAT
>APFE030347216.1:54749-239575 GCA_000404065.3 Pinus taeda
AGAATTAGTTTTAGAATCCTTCTGTATAAATGCAAGCCAAAAAGGCATAGACAGGAGGGAGATGGTGAGATAGTTAGATAGTTAAGCTAACTAGAGGGTGACTGTAAGCCTATGGGTAGATTGTAATAGAGGCCACTGATATTAGAAGATCAGACCAAAGAGACTATGTAAATGTTTGTATATATATATACAAAGATTAAATTCCAAAGCTGTATAGGTGTGTGTTTCGATTATTAGGTGATGAGTTACATGTGAATTAGTGATTCTATACAATATATGTATGCAGGTAGAGTTCGGACAGAACACAGAGAGGATAAGAACAACACCGAGGATCATAATGGATCATTGATCTAATTGAAGGACCAAAGGAATGTTCTGGAGCAACCGTGATTAAAGAACTCACAGAATTAAGCTTAGGAGGAGTCACGCAGCGGAATAGTGGAAGGGCGAGAAACCTTAGAGTAATCCAAAACCACAGTTGAACTGAAGAAATGGTGTATAACCCAAATAAAGAGATGAACGAAGAAATGAAGTGTTAGTGTACAGGAGCCGTCAGATCTAGAAGATCAATGGCTAGGATTAAGTCGCAACAAAGAGAGGAAATTGTATCGCATCGCAACATACTATAGCAGCGGGCAAACCCCAGTCGTAAGAGAGTTGCTATTGTGAAATGAAAACTTATTATTAACCGTTGGATCAGATGCTCAGATCAACGATGGAGGATGGTTGTTGAATCTCGCATCGCAATATTCCAAAGGGAGGATTTAACCTTGGGCCACAAGTCTTGCAACATGTGAAATGCGATGGGTGATTACGATATCCAATGAGATCGAAGATTTGATCACATTGCAAGTATTCTATAGGAGATGTGCCATGGCCCTTAACCCTTGCGATATGCGACATTGCAATGAGTGGTATTGATCAGGCAAGAGGATTTGCGACATGCGGTATAGAGAGGATCCAATAAGGTATGAATGTGGTTTATATCATATTGAAGTCTGGTTGTGTTATCGTATTCTGGATGCGAAAGGAGTCTTAGGAGGCATGTTAGCAAGATTGCGATAATGATAAAGGAAGCATCTGGTAATGTGCAGAGTCCGAGGAATAAGCGGAAAAACGTAAGTCTGTGCATGATTTATGAGGATTTCTATTATAAAAGGTTTATAATAGTATTAAAGTGCTGATAGCTAGTTTGTGGGTTAAGTCTGTGTATGACCCAAAGTTAATAAAGGTTTATGGGATTTGGTTTATATGTGCAGAAATAAAGTTTAATGAAGGTTTATGAAGGTGATTAAGTCCCGATGATGAAAGGAATGAATGAAGGGCTAGACTGTGGTTCATCATAAATTATTCCACACGGTTTTAATCAAAGGGGCCTTAACCATTATCTAATGAAGATTTGACCTAGTAGGTCATATTAATTCCTAGGGAAAAATTGTTTATGCATTTCAATATGCATACTGTGGGTAAAAGCAGGGTTTTCCTGCGTCACCTACAAAAGGGTGTTATGCAATTTAGAATGCATGTGCATGTGTGTGCATTATAATAATAAGAGTTATGGGGTATCAACAACACGATGTGTTATGAATAATTCTTATTCTAACATAACAACGCTTACATTTATTGAATGGTATTTAGCTCAAGTTATGTTCACCATGTGCATTCCTGAATATCTTGTACAATTTTTCCTATGTCATGTCAAGAAAGTGTTTAATGTGGATTGCATGATTCCTAGAACCCCTTCTTAGTTTTAGTGCATATTTTTGGTTTGAAGAATGTCTAATGTTCTCATGCAAGAAAATTTTCCCTAGTCCCTTAACTAATCCAGTCAAGTTTATATCGAAATGAGGTAGCCTACAAATGAAGGCCCACATATCTATTTGGTAACTTATATCTAGGTTTTCTTGTCTAATATAACAATTTTAAATGGTTTTGATGTTGCATTTAATGAGTGGGATGTCTATTTTAGAAAATGATGCTTCCTTGTGACCTTACTAACAATTGATTGGGACAAGACATGTCATGTCACATTAGGGTCTTGAGATCAAGTTGTATTAAACTTTTTTTAAAGATTCCGAAAGGTTTCTAACTATATGATTGCTTGCTTCTAAATTTTGAACCATCTTAATGCCTAGAATTATTCTAATAGTAATCAAACTCCTATATTTTAACAAAGACAAAAATAATTGACATTTAGTTGCATTAGACTTTGGTTCAAATTATTCTTTAATAACTTTGTAAGATTGATAATGGGTAGTTCGATCAAGTAGCTTATCTTCAAGTGATGGTATGCCAATTTCATCCACGTTAAGGTGTTTGGGACTTGTTTATTGCATAATGTCAAATATAGATAGAGGTGATGGAACCATAATTTGGCACTCTTAACCTCTCCATTATGGAGTTACAATTCTAGAAAGAGATTGGTGCTCAAGGGTAGCTTCTTAAATGTCACCTTATGGAATAAGATGTTGCATTATAGGAACTTCTTCATCAAGAGAATGTGTACCAGTTTCCTCCTTAATTTCGTCTAGAGTATAATCAACTATAATCAAATCCATCATCATATAGTCATCCAAAAACTTGTTTTATTGGAATATACACTGGAGGTTCAATTGTTGTGCTAGAAATTGGATTATCCTTTTCGAAAGCCTACACTTTTCCATATCTATCTTGGCCTTTTCTCTTTCTTTAATGAACTTTTCCATTGATTAATCTTCCCTCGACCACTTTATGTTTTGACTATGAAGGTTTATCATGTTTAAATGGATTATAATTACAAGGAGACAACATTTGTGTTCCAATTTACACAAGAAAACAATGTTTGTCTCCCAATCTTACAAAAATGGATAAAAAATGTCTTCCAATGTTACAGTAAGACAAAAATTCCCTTCCAATGACGCTATAAGACAAAATTGTCTTATAATTACACAAGAAGAAAAATTCTCTTCTAAGAAAAAAAATTGTGTCCTAGTTACAAAAAAATATAAAACATTTCTTCCCAATAACATAAGAAGACAAAAATATTCTTTCCAGTTACACTAAAATTCATACCAAGTGTTTAATGTCACCATTTCTGTATATATATTTTCAAGAATGTTGTTTGGAGTGAGTGAAAATAATGTGAGGAAAATTGACTAAAAATAATGTTCACACATCTTTAATAATGCATACATGTTCTTGTGAGTAATGTTCATCCTTTCCATCCATCCACACCCTTCCTCTTTTCCTACTCATTAGCATGAGTGTGAACACATTTTTGTTAAGTTAACATGCATGTTTTTGAGATAATGTGAAATATTTGGTCACTTATCCTTTCCTCTTTTCCCCCTGTGACATCCTCCCTCTCCCCCCTCCCATCCTCTTTCTCCTCCCTCTATTTCTCTCTTACCTCTCTCTCTATATCCCCACCCCCTCTCCATACTTCCCTCCATTGAAATAAAACAACTTCAAAAGACATCTTCTCTCCCCCCATCTTTCTCTCTCTATCTAAATCCTTCCATCCCTCTCCCTCCCCTAGGTGGTCCTTCACAAAAACCTCCTCCAACTCTCTCTCTCTCTCTCTTTGTCTCCTCTTCCCCCATTCCCTCTCCTTATCTCTCTCATTCCCCATTATTTCTCACTCTTTCTCTCTTTTTCTATCTCTACATCACTCCCTCATCTCCTCCTTCAAAACAACCCATGAAAACTCTATTTCTCTCTCTCTCTCTCTCCCCATATTCATCACTTTCCCTTTTGTCCATCTTTGTATCTCTATTTCTCTCCTTCTCTCATTCCTCCCCCTGTCTCTCCTCTCTGTGACCCTCCCTCACTCTCCCCCTACCTCTCTCTCTCTCTCTCTCTCTCTCTCTCTCTCTATCTCTTACACACACAAACACACACACACACACACACTCCTTTCTCTTTCTTGTTACCCATCACTCTATCTCTGTTACTCCTCCTCTATCTCCCTCCCTTTATATCTCTAGCTACACCCATTGATATCCCTCCTATATCTTCCTCCTCCTCTCTTTCCATGCCCCCATTCAATCTCACCCTTCATCTCTTCCTCTATCTATACCTCGCTCCCTCTATCCCACCTTCATAACAACTCCTCACTCTCTCTCTCTCCCCCCCCTTCTCTCTTTATCTCTCTCTCTCTTTCCCTTTGTCTATACCTCTATCTCCCCCCTTAAGCTTTTTCTATCCCTCCCTCCCTTTATCCTTCTCTCTCTCCCCTCCACTCAAGTTTTGCACTCCAAAAGGGGTTTACATCTTGAGAGATTTGATCCCTCTCCAGGCTTAGTAAAATTGAACTTAAAGATGGATCTATGTTGGTTATAGTATTTATTTATTGTGTATAAAGTCATATTTTATAACTCAAAAGTAGGGAAATGTGTAATTCCTTCATGTTTAATTTGGAATTGAAAATTGTTTATTTTAAAATAAAAATAAAAATTCACTAATTAAAAAATAATCATGGTTAGCCTTGAGGGTTAGCTCAATTGGTTGAGTACCAGTCGCATAAGCACCTCACTATGAAAGTTCATAAGGTCAATTCTCCTTGATACCATCTAGGGTTAGGCTCTTGTATGAGTTGGTGAGGTTGACCCCTTTGGGATATACCTAGGACCATTTCCCTGGATGTAGCAGTTTCCGATCTCTAGAGTTCGTGAACCACATTCAAAAGAAAATTCACGGTTACAATAAAAAATAAATAAATATATATATATATATATATATATATATAATATATATTTGGTTAATTTTAATTAAAAACATTTATAAAATTAATAATATCACTCTCATTGTGCTCTCTTATTTGTTGATATTGCAAATGCAATGTTTAGATCATTTCATACTTCATATAGAATTAATGTGTAGTTTAAGAACATATTAATAATGAAAAAACATTTCACTCTCAACAGTAAATAAAATATTTTGATGTCCATATTAAGTAACAAAATTTCATATCAACTTTATATACAGAGAAAATGTAACTGAAAGTTCAAAAAACTTACAAATTAAAAAATAATATTTCACTCTTAATCTTAAATAAAATAATTCAATTATCAACTTAACATAGAGATAAAATATTTAGAAAAAGAAATCTTACTATAATGTTACATTAAAAATAATAAATTAATACTTACATTAACAAATAAAAAATAAAATAAAAATAAATGTATGTCATAAATAAAATACTCTAATTTATACCTTAATTTTACATCAACTCTGTACAGAAACATAAAGTGTATGAAAGTAAAAAAAAAATTGCTTTTTAGGAGGGAGATATGTAATTCCTTCACTACTTAACCATATATTATCATTATATTATTACTTAACCATATACATGTTTCTTTAAACCTTACGCCATGACTCTTCAGGGCTATCTCGATGAAACCATGCCATGGAACCATCACCTTATTTGTCGTGCTTAGCTGTAAAAGACATTTTGATCCTTGGGTCAACGCCATTTGGGTTTAGGTGTAGGTTCACATGACCAAAATCGTGACCAGGGTTCTAACCTTTGCTTTAATGGGATTTCGGGCCTCCCATGTGACCTTTCAAGTGACTGAGCCCTAAAGCTCACTAGGCCTATGCATGACCATACCATGTGTCATAAAATGTTTGGTTGATATGACAAGACCATACTAGTTAATGAGTGCACATATTGGTATTAATCATTTGGATCTAGGTGAGTTGCACGAAAGTCGACCTTGTTAAAATTATGTTATTTTGGACATTATTCACCATGGACCCTCTAGAAGTTGCACACTATTTAATATATTAATGTTGGAGGGGTTTTTCCCTATAATTTTGGGCCTCCAATTAGTGTTAATATTCAAATTACCATAACTTCTCATCTAGGAGCAGTTTCTCCGAGAAAACATATCATTGGAAAGGTATCAAAGAGATCTAAACAACCATGCTATTTGCAGGATATTTTGAACATCATATATACTTCAAAACTTAAATAAATGCAAACACCTTCAACTTCACTTGATGAGAACACACAAGAGTTTTATTTGTCATATCACTTCATAAAGAGTCCTGTTGCTTCCTTAGGAATCATGAATGATACTACTGCTATCTCATACATCCCCTTTAACATCAATGACATCTTGTTTTCATCAATGAAAACCCTATGTGTAACAATCTTCCCCTTTGTCATTATGGAAACACCATTAGACATTCATGGTCATTTGATGTAATACCTACAACAAAAAGTCTCCCCCTATAAAGATGCTCCATCTGTTGATACTTGCATTCTCTTGTTTATATCAATGTCTTTGCAAACTCTCCCCCTTTAACATGAATGGAAAAGGATTATGGATATCTATGAAATTGCCATGCTGAACATTCTGCACAATTACCAATAAAAAATCCCTAAATTCTTCCCCGATGATCCCATGGACCTGATTGAACCATGTTGCCTTCTTGCTAACATTTTGATAGAGTCGCCCCATGGGACCATGATTCTCATTCGAGAAATTTTAAGGTATAAAATGGGCCTCCTAAGGAATATTGTAAAAATAATAGTGGAAATAATAAAATAAGATTGGATTACCTCATCAAATTTTGGAGGGAAAAAAGAAAAAACCACCTTTTCAACTCGTATTTTCAACTAATCTCCCCATATTTTTACTCAAATTTCGAGTGGAAGAACTTGTTGGATTCAGAATTTAATTTTGCATCCAAGGAGTATGCATGTTGCATACTTTTGATAGACCCTGGTACACTAAAAATGAGAATACATAAAAAACGTGATTGCAATTCTCCTTTCTTAGGGTTTCATAATGGACTTTCTTTTCTTTCATCTTACTTTTCCATACTTCATCCAATTCTCTTGTTTCGTTTAGTTAAGCCTTCAAAGTGAAAATATCACGATCTTGCTTTTTCTGAAATTCTAGGAGTTGCTCTTCTAATTGAGCAACCTTTCTTTTTGAACATTCTAGTTCCTTTAGAGTATGTTAGGGTCCTATAATTATAGGAAATCTGATGATTCAGATATTATTTGTTGCCCTCATGATGAAGCTTTTGGCTTGCTAACTTGCCCCGCTTCTTCTCCATTTTGCATCATCCTTTACTCAACTTCTTGCTTTATCACCCACTTTCCTTGTTACTTCATCTAAATATCATCCCAGCATAAGCCGAATAACTGCTTTCAAATCATTAAGAATAGGTTTGTGTGACAAAAAAGGTTATATATTGCAGAGCTTCTAGTTTTAAAGCCTTGGATTTTATTGAAATTTGCATAAAAATAAGCCCGAAAGCTTAGCTCCTGCTCCATCTCCATGCGACCTACATTCACAATACCTAAGCCTAGCACACCCAACACCAAGCACAAGTGGGTAGCCTTGGGATTGTTTTTGTAACTATGGGCTTATATAAACCATCATGAAGAATGTTCCCTTGTGAATGTGGGATAAATCCCATATATATTATAATATATATATATATATATATAATCCCTCTTTTTACCCCTTACTTCACAAAACCCTATTAATATAAAGTTTTGGACTTTATATTAATTTCTCCCCTTAAGCCTATACTACCTCTTCCCCCTGCAAAGTCAACTAATGGCCCACCCCACACTAAGAATTAAACGCCCTTCATTTTTATTTGTCTTGAGATTTGTAAAAATAAATGAATGGTTAAAATTCCATCTCGCGCTCATCCAACACTTAACATTTCAAATTCACGAGATATGGGTGGTTTTATCCCGAGGCCCATTTTGCTACATGAAAGCCACCAGATGGTATCACGTTCTTTCAAAATAAAACCATTTACCACTTTCACAATGCGTGATAAACCACTTAACGCTCGATTTCACCCACCCTAAATTTCCTTGCAATTTTTACCTATCCTAAAGTTTCTCGATTATATATTTTATATCCTAAGGTATGGTGGACAAGAAAATTATCAAATGTATGTTACGGGAATTAGGGTTAATTAAGTGAAATATTAGAGATATGGGAAAGCGGTAAATTACATTGCTACAGGAAAAACCATACTTGACAGAAAATAATACAGGGATATAAGGCTAAGTTTGTGAAATGGAATTCAAATGTAAAATGTTTTTACATTTACAGGTAGGTGTAGCTACAGGAAAAACCATCCTTGAGAGAAACTAATACAGGGATATAAGGCAGGTAAAATGAATTTACAGAGGAAAGTAAAGAACAAATAAGGCATGGTTTTGTATACAACACATGGTTTTTTGTTAATTAAATTATGGATTTCATTTTAAAATATTTTGGAGATAGTATATATATATATATATATATAATATATATAATATATATATATTATATATATATTATATAATATATATATATATATATATATATATATATATATATATATTATATATATATATATATATATATATATATATTCCAAAATATTTTGTGACACTAATGGACATAAAACAGAGGAAGTGCAGTCACAGGATCAGCCAACAGCGAGGGAAATCTCAGAGTTTTAGTCAGATGATCAAAAAACAATTTTGAGTCAGTTATTAGAAAAAGAGAGATACATCTGCATCTATTAGTTTATTTGACAACACAGCCACAAATTTGGGTCCACATCCTAAATGTTCCCACTTCTACAGCAACAACATTTGCACAACACTTCACCAAGTCTACAATTTTGCAGCAGTTAGAGTTTTTTAGTTTAGCTATAGTCTAAAAATGTCCTGTCTGTTAGAGACAACATTTATGTAAACAATTTATAAATTTTTGTATAAATACTTCACATTTTGAAGTATTCAGGGGGATTGTGTTCTAAACAGTTTGATATTTGTAATTTTTTGGAACCTAAGGGTGATTGTACCAGTTTCAAGCTAGCAAATTTGATTGAGAAATAAAGCATCATAATATAGGATTCCTGTGTTGAGCTACTCCAGTAAAGTATTTTCCAATGTCTAGTTATTTTTTGAAGTTTTCATTATCACATGTTTTCTAAATCTTAATGGTATAACAAGAAACATATTTCAGAACATGTCTAAAAGCACTCTGTCTTAAACTGTTTTTCATTTTTATGTTTTCCTCTAATATCCAAATTAGGGAATTCTTAATTGCTCCATAGTTTCGATTTATTCATCCATAATCCTGTTAAGAGGATTCTTAATTTCCCTCTGATCCCGATTGATCTCCCTTCCATTTCTTCCATGACCCAAATTGAGGAATTCTTAATTGCTTCTTGATTCTGATTTTTCATCATTCAACCTAAAGATCTGAAATGGCTCAGTTATTTGCCCTGTAAATATTTCCTTTATAAACTTTATTCTGCTCTGTTGCTTGACTTTTAACTCCAGAACCCAATGGTAAACAGATTTGCATCTGTCCATCTGAAGCAGTAATCTCCCCACCAAACCAAAATCAATCAAAACCAATGAATCCTACATAGCTAGCCTAAAACTTTTCCAAACAAAGTTAAATATGAAAGAGAGAGCCCTCTTTGAAGCTGGTAGGGCTAGATCCTAGCTTCCAAAGTAGGTTTGTAGTTACCTTAGTGATTTCTTTCTTCAGCCTTGAGAAATTTTTGAGTGATAACTAGATATTATTGATTTCACCTTCATAATTTTCTTTTGTTTCAAATTTTCCTGTTACTTCTTCATTCATTGGAATGCCATCTTCATCATCCATAGAAAGGTAAGGTCATAAAGAATTAAAGTGACCTTCTTTACCACAATTGAAACAAAGTATAATACGTTATTCTTTATTATCCATGTGAATGTAGAAGGATTTTTCTTGAGGATTGCAACCCTTGTTTTTCTAAGATATCTTATTCTTTCTCTTTCCTTTATTGACCATAGATTCCTTGATATACCTTTAGTAGTTAATTGTTCCCGAAGGCACTTTCTTTGATACCACTTGTTTGACCCAAGAGCACATTTGGCGGGGGGGTGGGGGTGTGAATCAGTGTGTCAACTATTTTACCAATTTACAATTTCATCAATTAGCAATGTAACAATCAATCAATAATAATGCATCATATCAACAATAAATCAAGAGGTTATTACATCAAAGAGACACAATATTTTATGTAGAAACAAATACAAGAGAAAACCACAAACCTTCTTCTTCTTCATCTTCAATTCATTAATACATTTGCAGGCTACAACCTATTGGAGGCAACTACCCCCAATATATGCAAGTTTCCACTTATAGTAGGTTATAAATTGATTGAGGCAACAACCTTGAAAGATGCAAGCATCTTCTCACTGTAAGATACAACCTGATTGAGGCTCTAACATCAATAATGACGAGGATCCAACCTAACTGAGGCTCCAACCTGCTCTAGGCTCCAACCTAACTAAGGCTCCAACCCACTTTAGGCTCCAACATGATTGAGGCTTCAACCTCCTTTAACTTTATAGCCATCTATTTCATCTCATTTTCAAACTAGATCCACCTCTTCTTTACAAACATATTTATTTAAATTCTTATCATTCTTTTATCAAACTCTTGATCCAATATGTTCAATAATATAATTGTACATAAAAATTCTTGGAATATTCAATCCTTGACTTCCATGTGAATCCAAAATAAAATATCATTTGTAACTATATAAATATTGTACAAATTTTACCTCACTGCAGAATGAAATATCCTACTAGTTAATCAACAAAATAAATGTGAATCCAAAATAAAATACTATTTGCAACTATATCAACATTGTTAAAAGTTTACCTCACTGTAGAATGAAATATGCTACTAGTTAATCAACAAAATAAACAGACTAAGCATGCCAACAAACCTCAACCTCTTGCAAAATGAGGTGATCAAGTCTCTAACCCACCACCTCCACAAACCAAATAAATATACATAACCAACGAACCAATGAAATGCCTGATAGAGGAGAATGACTGGGAACATATATATTGATAGAGTTTTCACATTAAACATTAACAAAAGTGACCTCCATAAAAATTAAGAACATATGCAGACAAGGATTGATCCTCTAATCAACCAACTACAATATTTTGACAGATCGCTCTCGACCACTAGTTTACAAATTTTCTTGATGATTGTTTCCTTTCATAGTTGCACTAACTCATGAACTAGACATAAGCTTTCAAAAGGATCTTCTTGGGGATTTTAACCTCTAACATAATATATCAACGATCAAGCTATTTCCACTAGCACACTAAGCCTCCACTTGTGGATCTTTAGTTGGACTCATCATAGGCCTCCAATAGAATTCCTATGGGGATTCAACCCTGCAAAAACAATTTGTCAACGATCCATACAATAGTGCTCAATACTTCATAGTCTCAGCTTGGCTCCTCACTGCATTGTTTTGTGTTAGACTCTCAACTTGGTAGCCACGACCTTCAGGCTATGATTCTCCACTATAGCTGTATCCTTCAAACTATGATTCTTATCCACTATAAAGCTTAACACACGAACCATGTCTCCAACATCACCATTGCTTTCCAAAAAGACAATATCTCTGACTTTATAGTTACCACCATCTCAACTTGCCAAACAAACCATGTTTATACTATCTCGACTTGTCAACCAAACCACGTCTCGACGTTATAGTCACCACTGTCTCAGCTTGACCATGTCTCGATATCATGATCACCATTTTTTCAACTTAAACCGATCTTCAACTTCCTTGTTCATTGTCTTGGTTCACCGTGGTCACTGGAATTCAAGCTATGAATTAATAAACAATATACGTCTTCAGATCCTCCATTTCCACTGCCTCAAATGAACAAACCACATCTACCATTGTCTTAAAAAAAAAGTGACATCTACATCTACTAATTTCTTAGACAAAATATATTGTTATGACCTTTGGGCCACATATGTAAGCTCTTCAATGAAATTCAATCGACCACTATTACCAGTCGAAAAATATAACTTTCCCCGACGAAATCAACAATGAAACAAATAGATATTAAGAGAAATATATTTAAGATAGTTCCTTTCTTAAACTAGGTCGAGAGCTTGCATATTGTAAGATTTTTGAGATACACTGATCTAGATCTGCAAAACAATAAACAAGCTTTCAAGAGAAGGAAGGAAGCGAGCAAGAATTGAGAAAAGAATGAAAAGTTTTCAATTCTCCAATATTAGTTTTTAGAATAAATACATAAAAGCAACTAAGTTAAGCTTATTTGTACATGCAATAACTAAAGCTAACTAAAGCTAAGTGTGCTTTATCTTATGTTAATATGTACATGTGCCACATGCAAGCAATAAGTTAACTGGAGCTAATCTAGGTGCATGTACACCAACATAGCTAGTCTAAGTGCATGTACACCAACACAGCTAGTCTAAGTGCATGTACACCAACACCCCCCCTTAAGCATAACTTAGGTGAGTGTGATGCAAAATGAATGAGTCCCGACAACACGACCATTTTAGGTACCCATATACAATGCATAAAAAATTAGGAAAGAAGAGAGCTCCGGCTTCGAACGGCCGTCACCTGTGAGCGGAACGCCAACCTTTGAACCTCCAACGCTTTGAGGAAAACGCACGCAAGAAGTCAGTATTTCTGGCCGCTTCTGAGCAAATTGACCTGCATCAGCAACCTTCTGAATCTTGCAGGCTTCTGTTCCATTAAGTAAACCCACCTTAACATCCTTGTGGCCAACGTTAAACAGATGGCCGTGAGGTTGATAAAGATGAGAAGCTAAACCTCTATACCTTCCATCGTCCTCCACATGAATTATCTCTCCCATGATATAGTTACTACAGTTGCCCGCATCGTCAGGGACGGTCACGAATGATTGCAGAGTGTCCAATGGTTCTGAGGCGCTGCAGTGTTTGTACCTTTGGAGAACCTGAGAAGAGTAAGCCAATTGGCTGACAGGTTGACAAATACTTCACCTGGGATTCGAACTCGGAACCTGGAAATTAAACATCCGGCCGTTCTGCGGAGAACACGCAAACAATTGTTTGGCGTGTCAGTGGCGGGAATCGAGCAAAGAAAATTTCGGTCCTCGCCCATGCCTCCCAAGCATTCCATTGCAGCCATAGCCATAGGCTTGCAACTGCGACAGACGAGTAGGATTCAGCAGTGTTGAAGGTGGTCGAGAATCTTTCGAAATACGTGCAGAAGTATGATTTCGATGTTCAACAACTGGTGGTCTAACAGGGGTCACAGGAAGAGACTCATCGTCATCAGAATGCTGGTCTGAAGTTTCATCGGCATACTCATCAATGAGTGGTGATGGAAACTTGGTAACAAGTTCATCTACTGGTGCATACAAAATATCTTCGTCAAACTTTACACTCCTTTCTTCATTTGCATGCATAAGTAGCAAAATAGAATCTGATTGAGGAACAAAATCAGAAAATGTATACAGACGAGATTGATCATTTACCTTTCCATAATCTGGGGTAAATTCCACTTTCCTTCCGCTGCCTGTGTGTGTCATCTGATACATTGAGAGAAGATTCACAGAAAGCCTTGGAATATGCAAGAAATTTTCAAAACTTCCATCTTCGAATTGCACTCTTCCTTGTCCAGTTGCTGCAACTGCAGAATTATCCCCCATGAGAATGGGAGGACCTGAGTATGCATATAGAGAAGAAAATGATTTCTTTGAAGAAGCCATATGATGTGAAGCTCCTGAATCGATGATCCATTCTTGTGGTGCAGAATGAAGAGCAATCAAAGCATGCCTGTTACCTCTTGGATCTGGTGCTTTTTCTCCAGACTTCTTCTTAGCATTCTCAGGAATGTGGTCTCCAAGATTGTGTTGCTGGAGTGTCTGCGCCATAAGATCTATAGTCTTCTTCATGCATGCAGATTCAGGATGAAAACCACGGTGGCAATAATTGCACATTGATTGTCCTCCCTTTCTTGGATCAAGATCCTTCTTCCCTTTTCCTTTTTGATGGTCTTTGGAATTTACCTTTCCTTTTGCATGCACATAAGTGCATGCGCTTTGGAATTTTTAAGTGTGCCCATTTTGATGAGCTTATCTTGCTCATGCATCAAGGACTGAATAAAAGAATCCAGTGAGGGCATCTTCCAAGCTGCACCAGTTGCAGATCTGACTGTGTGGAATGTAGAGATGAATACTGCATACTTTGGACCAAGTTTTGATAAAATGGAAAGAATCAACTGATTTTATTGCTTGGATTTGTCGATCCCGCATCCTTTCAGCTGAACCAACAAGGTTTTATACCTTGTGAAAAAATCTTGAATGTTCTCAAAGTTTCTCGGATCTAATGAGTTTAACTCATTTTCGAGAATGTGACCTTGCATTTCATCCTGTTTTCCAAACAATCCTTCCAAAATTTTCCATACTTCATTTGGAGTTGAACATGATTCAACATGAAATAGCAGTTCCGGAGAAATAGATAAACATAGGATGTCGAAGGCCTCATCCATGCGATTGAAATATCTTGTTTTCTCTATTGCTAATGTTGGCTCAACTTCTGTTTCCATGGTTATTCGAAATAAGCCTCTACTTCTGAGATGAAGTTGAATCTTTGGCTTCCATTCGAAATAATTATATGGAGTGAGAATCGCCGATTGTGGAAACTCCAATTTAGACTCCATTCTTTGTTGTTGCTTCAATCTTCTGAACCTGCAAATAAAATTGCTTGTGCACTGATTACAAATCCCTATGCTCCGATACCATGTAAGATTTTTGAGATACACTGATCTAGATCTGCGAAACAATAAACAAGCTTGCAAGAGAAGGAAGGAAGCGAGCAAGAATTGAGAAAAGAATGAAAAGTTTTCAATTCTCCAATATTAGTTTTTAGAATAAATACATAAAAGCAACTAAGTTAAGCTTAGTTGTACATGCAATAACTAAAGCTAACTAAAGCTAAGTGTGCTTTATCTTATGTTAATGTGTACAGGTGCCACATGCAAGCAATAAGTTAACTGGAGCTAATCTAGGTGCATGTACACCAACACAGCTAGTCTAAGTGCATGTACACCAACACATATATACTGATGATGCAGTCCCATGTTCATGTGAGCCGACATGTGACAAATCCATGTCCAAGGCTCACTATAGTCTTATTATTTTCTTAACCATATACCCGTCACCTTAAACCTTGCATTGTGACCCTTCGGGGCTGGCTCGATGGAACCGTGCCATGGAACCATCTTCTTATTTGTCATTCTTAACTGTAATGGACACCTTGATCCTTGGGTCAACACCCTTTGGGGCTTAGGTTTAGGTTCATACGACCGAATTCATGTCCAAGGTTTTATGCTTTGCTCTATGAGACTTTGGGCCTCCCATGTGACCTTTCAAGCGAACGAGCCCTAAAGTTCATTGGGCCTATGCATGATCATGCCACATTTCATAAAATGATTGATTGATATAATGAGACCATACTAGTTAACAAGTGCACATGTTGGTGTGAATATTAACCTAGATCTAGGTAAGTTGTGTGAATATTAGCCTTGTTAAACATCATTCTCTTTTGGACATTATTGACCATGGATCCTCTAGAAGTTGCACACTATTTAAATTTATAATGTTAGGGGGTGTTTCCCTATAGTTTTGGGTCTCCAATTAGTGTTGATCTTCCCATGACCATAACTTCTCACTTGGGAGAAGTTTCTCATAACATAATATACAATTGGAAAGGTATCAGCAAGACCTACACAACCATGTTGTTTGTGGGATATTTTGAAAATCATAACTACTTCAAAAACTTAAATAACTTCAAGCACCTTCAACTTCACTTGATGAGAATTTGTAAGAGATTTATTTGTAATATCGCTTCATAGAGAGTCTTGCTGCTCTCTTAGGCACCATGAATGATATTGCTACTAATCTCGTACATCCCATTTGACATCAATGAGATCTTGTTGTCATCAATGACAACATTATTTGTTGCACAAATAATAAATATAATAATAAATTCAATGAATTTGTTATAGTATTATTTCCCTTAGTCTATATGTTATATGTTTTGGAGCTTTCTGGTCATATTTTTCTGCTCGAATTTGCCTAGAATCCGATAGGGATTTCCTGGAATCATAAGTTTGAGTTGTGAATTCTCCACAATTCGAGTGCCTTGGTGATTTTTTAGGGTATTGAATCCATATATGCAGTTGAAAACACATTTTAAACAAAAAAGGATCATGATTTGACCACAAATTGTTTCGCTAGATTCAAACCAATTTTTTAAAACATAGAATAATTAGACAACACCTCATCATTTTGTTTTTAGTAATAAAATCACGAATGATTCTTTTGAAAAACAATTAAAATATGCATATCATATTGAAATAAATTTAAATATTAATGATTCATATTCGTAACAATCATATTTTATAACATATAATTAATAAATATAGAAAAACTTTTTTAATTGAACAAATAATTTGTATTATAAAAACTTAATGAATTTAATTTAAAAACATATAATTAGAAATAAGAATATTTATACAAATAGAGATGAGAAATCCCTAGATGGGGTGATTGAAGTGTTAAAGATGGCAGGGGGAGTTTTCACCCCTCCGTTACCTCAAGCCATCAATGAGGGAGGCGTGGCCACCACCTTCACCCATTAAAATTTTCATGGGACATGTCGTTTACTCTCTTGATACCATCATTTAATTTTAAGATCTATGTTGCCAATTAATTTCACCTAAAATATTATGGATAACAATGAGATGGGGGATATTTCACCTTGTGCTAGTTCATCTATCACAATTTCGTAACTATTTTGGGTTATTGTTACTTAGAGTCAAGTTTCATTGCTATTTATTTGGAATTTTTCTTAACTGAGTGGGTTTTCCATCTGAATTTGGAGCAACAAATATTTTTTTTTTTGGGGTGGGGGGGGGGGGGGGGGAGAGGGAGGACTAAGCCTCCCTGGCCCCTGGCCTCCCCTACCACTTTAGTTTCAAGCATTTCATTCCAATTTGGATGGTGAAAAGGACTATTACTAGTTTCATCCTATTTAGGGAAATTCGTTCGCTCATTTAAGGTTGCTTGGGTAGGTACCTACTCCAGCGTTTCCATTTTCAATTTTTAATAATGATTTACAATGCATGTTTAAAGGTGTCAAGCTTATCTTATTCAATTCGATGTTAGAGAAGTTATCTACTTGGTCTTTTTTCTTGGTCTCTCTCCTATGTATTGGCCTTACCCTTTTCATTTTCACCCTCTCCCATTTGATAACCTTCCTATGCAAGCCTTGTTTCCCTTATTTTTGGTTCTCTATAGATTCACCCAAGCCTAGTCTCTTGAGTTTTCACCCTACATTCTTGGTTCGAGCCCTTTAACAAACCTTCATATGTCTTGGCGAAGTTGTGTTTCCCCTTGTCTTGGAGAATGTTTTCATTCCCCTCCATGCTAATACAAAGAACCTATTTTCACCATGGATCTAGCTCCATGGATTCTATTAGTGGCTTCCATGCTCTCTCTCGAGCTTGTGCTTCTGGTTATCTCTACCATTAACAAAACCCTCTATTATTTCAAGAGGAAATTCAATCTGTTGAAGAGGAGGTGATGACTAAGTGAGAAGAAAAATTTGAAGTTGATTTTTAACTTCCTTGGAAGACTGGGTGCCAAATCTTGGGCATGTTAGGGATTGGAAAAATCTATATCTATTTACTATTGACCTTTAGCGCTTAAAGTCATTGCTTTTCAAAGTGCTACTAGAGAGAAATGAAGCAAAACAGGAGATCATGATTCAACTTGATGAGATACAAATGGAACATAAGGAGATGGACGATAGGCTTGCATGCATAGAGATTGTTCTTTCTCTTGTCATAGCTCCTGTTCCTTCGAATGATCTAGCTACTCATGATCCAATTAAGTTAATCTCGATTTTAAGGTATGTCATACATGTTTCTACTAGCATAGCTAGTCTTATTCATCATGATGACTCTCATTTAGTTTTGAATAACATTTTTTGGACTAAATATCTCCTCTAATGTCATTGGCATAGTTTCTAGTGTGGTAAGCCATAGCAGTAAGGAGTTGATGGCTTTGTCAGTAATACATAAATTTATTTACAAAAAATATATATCGAGATGTGAAATATTTATAAAATATAAATAGTAGCTATAAATTAAGATCCATTTTACCATACAAATTAAATTAATGATCATAATTCCATAACCATTATATTTAAGACTTGAATTTTAAAATTAATTAATAAAATATAAAATTTAATATTAAAACTAAACTCTTTTCTAAGTTATTATTATATATTATATATAATATATATATATATTACTATATATATATATATATAATATAATATAATATATATATATATATTATATATATCTTAGAAAATTAAATTATAAAACTATAAAACATGTCCAAGAAAAATGTTAAGCTCACATATATGTAACTATATGTATTATCATGGTTTTAATATAATTTTAAATAAGAATATTTCTATATATAGAGATGTGGAATTTTAATAATATGAATAATATTATCAAAAACCAACATTGTCACAATCCTAGGGCTATGCATGGTTACAAAGTGCTTTTGGTACATTGTGATCCCTCGAGCATGCAACATTAGCATGTTTCACAAGTAGCTAGTATAGCACAATGTTATTCAAGCTAGATTATGCCTCAAAAGATGAGCTTGTTATTATGTTATATATATAACTTAACAAAATTTCATAACTTCATCAACATAGAAAAAGTAACCATATTGTCACAATATTCATATAGTACTTTAAAATGTAAATGCAATATACACATTGATTCAAAATCATCCACAATTACACAAGATAGAATGGAACGTCTCTCCAACCTTAATATTTATTATTGTAGTGAAATTAAAATAGAAAAAATTAGACCAAGGGCTTGGTTCCTTTCTTAAATCATGAAAAAATCACCAAAATATAGTACCCTATAAATGCCACCAAAATTCGGCTCACTTTCTAGATCGATATGCAGCTCACCCACATCTTTGTTTCACTAAATTTCATGCCCTACATCCGGTTTGTTTGGTGGTATTTCCTACTGTAAACTCACTCAAACCTTCATCTCATTCCCATCTCGCTTTTTCCATTTTCTGCCTTGCTATGTCTTTCGACCTCTATTCTTGATCTCATACAATTGCCTCTCTATTATTAATACGTTGTAATGGGGGGTGGGTGAAATATCACATTAATTCACCTTTGCACCTGTTTTCTTTCCCTTGCATTGTTTCATGAGTTATATCACCCTTTGATTTTTTTCCACCATAATTCCGCTAATGAAACTCTCCATTGCACAAGTGTCACTCACCTTTAACTCGATTCCTTACTTCCATACACAATCTTGTCACTTGGTATTTGGCCAATGTTATACTCTTTTGCATGGTCGTACAATTGAGAAAGGTATCACATGGTCATGCCACTCGGTTGGGATGACAACCTTGTGGTTCCTGATCTGTGTTCCATCGCTGACACACACATTGTGTGCTCCACACCACATGTTGGTTCTTCCCAATAAGAAACCCCATTTTTTTCACCCATTCCCAAGTTGTCTTGACCAACCATTCTTTTTCTAGTACAAGTAACTTTCCTTTATTCCATTGTTCAAGTTATCTAGTTGAGCCTATCTTGGAATGAACTCACTCATGCTTAGGTCATGGATTGAAACCCCAAAACATCATAAATCTAGTGATATAAATGTCACAAATATTGCGACGGGATGTCTCCCATGGTGTGCATTTGGTTAAAGACATGCCAAACTTTAGGGCATAACAAGCATAAATCCATCTTCACTTTGAATCTACTAAGCACCGACGAAATAAAATCTCTCAAGGTGCAAACATTTCCTCAAGTTTTGCACTCAAAAATAGGGTTGCATATTGAGAGATTTAATCCCTCTTGATGCTTGGAAGATCCAAGGTTAAGATGGATTTATGTTGGTAATAATTATAACTATAACTTAAATTAATAACATCAATTATTACATCAATAGGCACTTTATATCCCAATTTGGAGTAGATGTTGTAGTGGTATGTTAGATGAGATGTTGTAGTGGCACTTTAAATCCTCATATCCTTCTTTTTCAAGAGCATCTTTGATCTGGGTTAGGTCATTATATTGTTTTTCATCCACCTTGATACTTTCAAAGTGGAAAAATTGGAGGAATTAGCTCATGGGACTGTTTTTATCGATGGGAACCAGTTTGGCAAAACAGGGTTTGAAAGCTTTCGGGAGTTTTTTGAGGCATCAAACGACACTTTTTGGGGGTAAAATTTTTACTATAGAATGGAACCTTTTTATGTTATTTCACACACAAAGACTTTTTCAACAACGCAAGAATCATGTCAATCAGAGTTCATATGCGAAAGTCATGCCACGCAGGAGTTGACCTTCCTATTTTCATCGCCATAGTTCAAGAGGATGCCATGTTAGCCCACATTATTCATGGAAAATGGATTATCCAAGTGATTATGATGTAGAAGACTGGAGAAGAGTTTATATTGTAACTCTAGTTAAGAGTTGAGGTAGTCAAACCTAACCACTAGTAGGCTATCAGGTTGTGTTATAACCAAGCCACTAGGAGGAAAAGAGGTTCCATTCTTTCAAGTGCATCTGTTCCATAGTTGAGAAAAAAATAACCAAGAGGGATAGGAGGTAGAGCACACATAGAGGATTTATACAATATAGTAGTCAATGGGCCACATGCCATACTTCTTTGTACTTGCAACCATATTTCCATTCAAAGAAAGAGAGAGAGTGACCTCACCTTCCAGCTGAGTTTTCCCCCGAAAAGGGTTTCCTAGAGCATGTCTTGTGTCAAATGTTCTTGTGAGATTTTACTTTGATGTTCTCTATTTTTTGCATAGTTTTCATTTGCATGCATGCACTAATAACAATAAAATCTAAAGATACAGAAATATAAGAAAACTATAATAATGTATAATTTTAGATTTTAAATATAATTTTATTATATCTATTGTGATGATTTTTCTAGTGGAATATCCACAACAATTTACAGATCATATTGGTATCAGAGAAAGTTTATTTGGGTATATTGTGGATATTTGTAGGGGATCTAGATTAGCAGGGAAAAAAATCATAAAACCCTAATCATGGCTGATGAATATATGAATGACCCTCATGATCTTGTAGAGGAGAGGTTTTTGTGGCTGGAACAACAACTAACAAAAATAAATCACAATGTAAACCTCCTCATGGCAGCCCTAAGCAATAAGCTTGGGATATTTGGAGAAGATGGGGGTTCAAATGCAGAGGAAAAATTAGAAGGGGGACCAAGAGATAGGAAAGAAAAAAAGAACCAACCAAAGAAAGAACCCAAAAAAGATCAACCTAGTTCAAGTGTCATGAATCAATCATAAACCCTGTTTAAAATGGAAGTAAAGGTCGATATCAAGTCCTACCATGATGAGATTGACGCTTTGAAGTTGAATCACTGGTTTCAACAATTGGAAGTGTATTTCGACATCCAACAAACTGAGAAAGGATAGAGGATCTCATTTGCACAGCTAAAATTAGAGGTCCATGCCATGAATTGGAGGGAGAGCCACACAGAGACCCCGATGTTGGAGTGAGATACTCTAGTGACAAAGTGGGGGGACTTCAAAACCCTCATTAAGTCACATTTATACCCTATTGGGTATGTATAAGACCAATGGATCCTGTGGCACTAATTTAGGAAAAAGTGGGGCAAAGCATGCAATAGTACATCGAAGAGTGAAGAAGGATGGCCATAATGTTTTGTATCTCCTAAAAGAACCTAGGTGTAATCCTCAAGTATTTGGGGGGTCTACACAACCATCTGTAGGAGAAAGTGATGTTCTTAAATAATGAATCAATGAGCGAGGCTTGTGTATAGGAAAAGTACTTGGAGAACATAGGCCTGAAGAGAGAAAAATCAAGTGGATTTAAGTAGAAGGAGAAACATGACACTTCTAAGGAGGGATAGAAGAAGAAAAAATGAGGAAAAGATAAAAAAAATTGGTAGCCACAACATAAACCAGTGCAAATATCCCAAAAACAACTACAACACTACAACATTGACGACCATACAAAGGAGAAGTGTTGGAAGTTGCATCCAAAGATACACTCGAAGAAAAAAATTAAAGATAATAAGAAGAAGAATCTCATGGCCACTGAATCGAGCAAACAAGTTGAAATTAGATCAGATGTGGATGAGAAGATCATCTATGCGTCAGTGTAGAAGGAGTTTAATCTAACTATCCTTCAACAACAGGAAGAGAAATGAATGACCAAACTCTTCCATATAAAGATATAGGTCAAAAAGACAAAGATTGATGCTCTGTTTGAATTAGGATTGCAGGTGAATCTCATTGCATCAAGGCTGGTCAATAAGTTAGGGTTGGAAGTTCATGATCATCCAAACCCATATCCACTAGGATGGGTAAATAATGATGCAAAGCCAAAGGTAACAAAAAATGTAAGATTAGATTTTCCATCAGTGCTGATTTTATTGATGAAGTAGAACTAGATCTAGTTCCCCTTTATGTATGTGGAGTCATGTTTGGGAGTCCTTGTACATGTGAAATAGAATATTCATTTGGAGAGCCTGCTAATATCGTCTCATTAAGGATGGAAAGTCATTCACCATCAATGCACACAAAGGTAAGTCAAAATTTTCGTTGGTAAGTGCCAAACAAGCCAAGAAATTGATCAGTTCCAGTAAGAAGTGTATTTTTTGTTTTTAAGAGAAAATCAGCTTGTGGAAAAGTCAGTAAGAGGAAAATAATTCTTAGAGGGGTTTACTAAGAAACATGAAAAATAGCTAGAAGAGTTACTATAAGCATACAGGTAGATGTTCTGGGAGCTTAAAGGGTTACGATCTAAGAAGGAAGTGGAGCACAAGATCCACCTATTGTCGGATTCCCTATTACCAAACATTGGGTTGTATAGGTAGTATGTTATAGAAGCAAGTGAGGTGAATAAATAGTTTCCACAACTACTAAAATAGGGTGTCATTCAACCGAGTACATTATCATGTGGGTCACCCATCATCGTTGTACCAAAGAATGATGAGACTTGACATATGTTTATAGATTATAGGGCATTGAACAAAATCATGCTCAAGAACCCAGTATATATGATCTATTGGATCAGTTGCAGGAGCAAATTGCTACACCAAGATGGAATTAAAGTCTGGATATCACTAGGTTCGAGTCAAAGAAGAAGATATATGGAAGATTTCCTTCAAAACAATGCAAGATTTGTATGAGTGGTTATTCATGCCATTTTTCCTATGTAATACACCAACTACATTTACGAGATTAATGAATGATGTATTGTTCCCTTTTATAGATTATATTGTCTATTTGGATGATATACTGGTATATAGTGCTACCTGGGAGGAGAACATCTCACATTTGATGCAGATGTTGGAGACATTAAAGAAGCACCAAATAATAGAAAGTATGAAGAAGTGTGAGTTTGAAAAATAGCCTTTGGTGTATCTGGGGTATGTGATCAGTGGATGAGAGTTGAATATATATCCTACCAATATGGAGGCCATCATGAAATCACTAGTGCATATTAATGTTTCTAAGGTTAAAGGTTTCAATAGGGAAACATAGTACCTGAGGAAATTCATAGCCTCATTTTCAATGATAAAAACACCACTCCATGCCATAACTACAAGTGAAAAGAGTTTCCAATGGGGAAAGGGTTAGCAAAGGGATTTTGAGGAGCTAAAGAGGAAATTTTTTTCAAGCACCAATTCAATAATTACCAAACTTGCAGCATCCCTTTGAAGTGGAGACAAATGTGAGTGGGTATGCGAAGGGAGTGGTCTTGATGCAAGGAGTAAGGCTTGTATGCTAACATTCTGAAGTACTTCATGGGGGAGTTCTTAACTATCCTACCTATGAGAAGGATATCTATTCCCTGGTGTAAGTTATGAAGAAGTGGAAACACTATCTGATGGGAAATGAGTCAATAATTCACACTGATCACCAAACACTATAGTACTGGCATGCTTAGAGTAATCTACAACAAACCATACATTGCAAGTGCATGGGGTTTCTACAACAGTTTCATTTGGTGACCAAGTATAAGAATGTAAACACAAGAAATTTAGTCAATATGATCTCAAGTCCACCCATATCAAAGATCATAACTTTTGGGACTCTTATGCACATGGAGCCAATCACCCCTAATGCATACAAAGAGGCATATTCAGAGGATGAGGACTTCAAGGGGGTGTTTCGGTAGTTGCAGAGTCAAATTCATGTGCACATTGGTGACAACACTATTAACTACCATCTCCAGAATGGATTACTCTATAGGATGGATAATTTATGTGTTCCTAAAGGTGAGAGATTGTAGATCATTAGAGAGGCTCACACACCCAAGGTTGTAGGTAACTTTGGTGTAGGAAAGACCATGGCCAACTTGCAAGGGTACGTGTATTGGCCCAAGATTCAAGACCAAGTAGCTAGGTTCATAAGGGGATGCATGCTTTGTTGTACCAGAAAGCCTAGCAATGGGAAACAAGGTTTATATCATCCCTTACCTATACTCACTCATTCTTGGGAAAACATTTCCATGGACTTTGTGGGAGGTTTACAACAAAAGTAAAGGACAAGACTGCTTGTTCGTGCTAGTTGACATGTTCAACAAGATGTGTGTTTTGATGCCCTATAAAAATATCATCAGTGGGAAAGATGTAGCAAACTTATTCTTTGGGTAGGTCTGGGTGCACTTTGGGATACCAAGGAGCATAATTTCTGACAAGGATACAATATTTCTCAGTACATTCTGGACTACATTGTCGGAGAAGATGGACATGAAGTTGAAGAGATCTACAACATTCCATCGACAAAAAAATAGACAAACAAAAGTAGTCAACAGGAGTTTGGTGCAACTTCTAAGGGGATACAACCAAAATCATCTAAAGACTTGGGATGAAAATATAGTATACATACAACATTATTATAATTTATAAATCCACACTTCTACAGGAAAGTTCCCATTTGAAACCTGTTTTGGATATTTTCTACCTTCACCTTTGGATATTGTATATGGGAAATAAGGATGAGTGAGGGAAGATCTTATAAGATATGCTTTGAGGGTTGAGAACTTTATAGAGAAGAATAGGTAGATCCATCTACAAGTATAAGAGACACTGCAGAAGTTGCAGGAGAAATATAAGGTCAGGCATGATCAACATAGAATAGAGAAACCGTTCAAGGTGGGAAACAAAGTATGGCTACAAATGAACACAAAGAGGCTATAGGGGCATGGTATGAAAATAAAGGTTCTGAGGTATGTTCCCTTTGTGATACTAGAAAATGTGAGTGATAATTCCTATCAACTTAGTTTACCACCATATATGCACATTTACTCATTGTGAATGTAGATAATTTGAAACTCTATGAGCCTTCCATGCTAGATTAGGAAGAGGAACAAGTTATACCTTCTATGGAGGATTTGGAACCATATGCTTAGATAGAGTCGAAATAAGATATAGTTTTGCAAAAGAGGTCCAAATCTACAAGACAAAAGAAACACAACCTTTGGTAGATTGGGTTGAAAGGACAACCTCTAGGCAAAGCTAATGGTACACCAAAGAGAAGGTGGATTTGAAATATTTCCTCACATCATTTAGTAGAAGCTTTTGGGGACCAAAATCCTTCGAAAATGGGGAGGTATGATCTCGATTGGATCATTATATTTTTTTTCATCCATCTCGATGATCTTAGAGTCAAAAAAATGGAGGAATCAACTCATGGGACCATTTTTTCTGGTGGGAATCAATTTGGCAAAATAGGGCTTAAAACCTTTCGAAATAATTTTGAGGCATCCAACAACATTTTTTGGGGTAAAAAATTGACATTTTAGCGTGTCGCTTTTTCATTCTATTCTACACATAGATACCTTTCCATCGATGCAAGAATCGTGTCAATTAGAGCCCATATATGAAAGTTGTGCCACTCAACAGTTGACCTTCCTGTTTTCACCATCATAGTTTGAGAGGATGCCACACCAACCCCCATTATTCATGGAAAAGGTGTTATCCATGTGATTATTTTGTAGAAGACTCTAGAAGTTTCTATATTGTAACTCTGGTTAAGAGTTGAGGTAGTCAAACCTAACCACTAGAAGACTATCGAGTTGTGTTATAACTGGGCCACTAGGAGGAAAAGGGGTTCCAATCTTTAGAGTGATTTTGTTCCATAGCTGAGAAAAAATAACCAAGAAGGATAGGAGGTAGAGCACACAAATAGGATTTGTGCACTATATCATCCCATGGGCCACAAGCCATACTTCTTTATACTTACAACCATATTCCCATTCAGAGAAAGAGAGCGGAGCGACCTCGCCTTCTAGTTGGGTTTTTCTCCCGGAAGGGCTTCTCGAAGCATATCTTGTGTCAAATGTATGTGTGATACTTTATTTTTCCGTTCTTTATTTTCTGCATAATTTTCATTTGCATGCATGCACTAATAATAGTAAAATCTACAGACCTAGACATCTAAGAAAACTGTAATAGTGTAGAATTTCAAATTTCAAATATAATTTTATTAGATCTGTTCTCACGAATTGTCCAGTGGAATATCCATGGTATTTTACAGATAAATATTATAAAGCATGATTAGTATATCCTCTTTAGCCTCATTTATATCCATTAACTTTCTCTCATAACATTTTAACCTCCTAATAAAGGTCTATGTTGAGGATAAAGTTGGTTTTATCTTCCCTAGGTGTGCCCAGGGTCAGGAACCCAATTTTAAATGTCTAATAGTACCTTCAAGTCCATGGTAAACACTCTAACTACAAGAACCACTGCGTTAAACCCCCTTATCTTGTTGCAGGAAAACATTGGAAAGGATTTAGATCATAAACGAGTTCGTGAACCCTCTTGATCTCCTCTATTATGAATAAGTCAGAAAATTCAAGTCCCTTTCTTGGTCATTGATGACTAGACAAGATACCAAACCATTGGATACCAATGAAACCAACTTGTGTAGTCACAATAGGATGAAAATAATGAAGATATAGGGAATGTACTCTCCCTTGCACAATGTGAGGTGAGACAAAGTGAGATCACCACTAAGATAGAGAATTGAGAACCAATGAATGGGAAACAACGCTTTTGAGGATGGAAACCATAATGGCTTCATGGTCCCCCAAAAAATAGACACTTGATGTTATAGAGCCAGACAAAAAGATTTATAAGCATATTGCGGTGCTTAAAAAATGATGGTGGGGTAATGATGGCCAATGCCTTCCCCCCTATCCCTTGTATAAGTTTTATTAACATTAAACAAGAAAACCTAAGTTTGAACCACTCCCACCTTTCAATGTTAATGACCCAATCCTCCCACATGTTTATTACCTTAATACTCAGGCATGTCACACATGTGATTGCATGAGGTGGAAGCACCTTGTTCTCGTCACTCCTCCCCAATTCAGGGAATAAAAAAACATAATGTTAACTCAATTTAAAAAGTAATAAAAAGTAGAAATTAATAAGTTGATTTAATTCAATTTGTTAAATTTGTTATGATTTTGTTTTTATCAATAAATATTACAAAAAAATTCTTAGTATTTACAATAATCTCTCTTTATACATACATACATGCATGCATGTGTGTGTGTGTGTGTTGGACCAAATATTACACTAAGAGTTGGGGGAGGGGTGAATAAGTCTGCTAACAAATATATCATTTCAAAACTTTTATTCAATGAGTAGTTAAGTAACAATGCATCATAATCATTTGTATAATAACAATAAATAAAACAATGCCTCAAGAAGCCATCATCACATCAACACAAGAGGGAACAAGATTTTACGTGGAAATCCATATGGGAGATGTTAGAGTCTTATAGTCACAATGATCAAAATTACTCTTTTCACTATTGGTTATAGTCGTAGGTCAAATTATAATATTTTCAAATTAAATTTGACATCTCTCTTGTTTGGAAAAGGGTATTGAGTCAATGTATAAATGTATAATGTATATGCTACTCTCATCACAATTCTAAGGTCATGGTCATCATCAAAAATATTATCATAAAATCTCATAGGTATTTTGAGGTTATTTGTTGCACACAGTGACTGTTTTACTTCAAAATCAGTTTCTAAAGTAATGGACATGAATTTTACAAAAGTAAAAGAGGTTTTTGTCAATCACAGACCAAAGAACACAAACCTCCTTCGGTTTATCCACAGGTGATATTATTTGGGAGATATGTAACGAGATTTGAGGCTTATGTTCAAAAAATCAAATTTTGAATTTGTTTTACTGTTTTAGTCATTGTTTTTTGGCGCTATTTTCTAACAACGGAATTTTGAGAAACCCAAGGAGGTTGTTTTCAAGAAAGAGACAAATATAAAAAAACTTTTTCTGTTTCTTCACAGGTGTCTTGGATTGGAATATTTTACTAGATCTTTAGAGCCTAGTTTTACGGATTTAAACATTTAATGATTTCCTGTTTTAGTCATGCTTTTGCAGCACACGTTCTGAGGCGATGGAGATGAATATGTGAATAATGAGAGAGATTTATCCCAAAAACAAGCTAATACACAAAAACCTCCTTCACTTTTGTAATATATGCCATTATTCAAGAGATATTGTTGACCCCCATTTTCAGAAATTTTGTCCCTATTCCTAGCAAGGAGTGCCAAATTTATTGCAATTGTTTCTATCTTAGGGAGATGGTTGAGATTGACTCCCTTAGTACAGGGATGAGATAATTGTATGTATTTCATGAATTTAAAAGTCCAAAAGGTTGGATACTTGAAGCTTTGACATTTTGGAACTAGTGTACTTGATTTTTTGGCATAATTAATATACTGTTGCAACTATTTTTCTGGGACTCATATGTTGTGGTTAGTGACATTGTTTTCTTTAGTTATTATCATGCATTTGATTGTTAGACATTTCTAGCATCTATCCATATTTCTGCTCATGTTAATCTCTTAATTTTTAAGGAGAATTCAGTGCCAGAAATGCTCTGTTTTGTTTGAGATTATCATTTAAGTGTTTTTATCTTCCAAACAAGTGAATTCATGCATGTATGCTCACTTAGTTCCTTCTATCAGATTTCCTCATCACCATACTACTACGACATATCCATTTACGTCCTTGATTACATCTATCTTTCCTCATTTAAATGACTGCAACTGATCTTTTGATATATATTGGCATGGTTCCTAAACTTATTGCTTCATATCCAACAAAGCCTAAATCAAAACCCTACTGAGTTGATAACTAGCCTAAAACCCTCATATTCTCCAGTCACTTCCATTCGCTGTCAGGTTGATTTAGCTGAGAGAGCCCTCTCTGATTTGGCAAGGCTAGTTGCCAAGTCCAAAGTTGGTATGAGGTTACCTCTTTGGTTTCCTTTCTAAGCCTTGGGAAACTAAGAAGTGCTAACATTTTGGCACCGTTGTCGGGGAATGAATAGTTTCATATTCCCGGGGAAAGATCATTAAAGTTTAGATCTGATTTTCTAATGGTGGACAATGATCGGACACATACGAAGGCTGAAACATTCACCTGGCGACTCCAACTTGATTCAAAGACTCCACTAGCAGCAGGATCCAGAAATCGAGATGAGTTCTCAATCTAGAAGGTATGCTCCTATGCATTGAGATCATGTTCCAGGCTTTCCAAACCATATGCCTCAGTAGATTGGCAAACATACTTGCCAAAATTCAGAGATGGAAAAGGTGATGATGCTACACTTCATTTAATAAGATTTCATATGCATGTGCGTAAGATGAGGATTAATTTAACATGAAGATTGTTTAATGAAGATGTCCATGATCACATTAGAAGAAAGAACACAGTTTTTGTATGAAAGCTTGTCTCCTGCTTGTATTTATTAAAATTTCACTTAGTATTTTTTGATAAGTATAGAGAAGCCTATCCTTCTTTGCTTTTGATTGAGGATTACTGTGATCACTTTGATAATTTTATTCAAGAGCTATAAAGTGCTTATGGCGATGAAGAGTTTATGGATGATGAAATTTTGGATGCTTTGAATGAAAACCCTTTTCACCACCATGAGAAGATCATGGATTCTACCCTGGATGAAAACAAAATTGAGAAAAATTCTTCAAAAGATGACATTGATCTTACATCATAGGAAGTTGATAATAATTTGCAGTAGTCTTGACAATCTTCAAGCGAACTAGATATATATAAACTTGTTCTTTCTAGTTTCCCTTCATTCCTTTCCTCTTCCGAGTTTTTAATTCAGGAAGAAATATATGCATATCAGAATTTTGAGATTTCTTGTATAGAAACTCTATAGAGTCATGATTTATCCGTTGAGGTCAAAAACATTGTACAATAGGTTTGTTGTCTTGAGTTTGATGAACATGTTCAACAACCTTCAAATGATCAAGATATATAATTTTTTCAAAGCCTAGAAAATTATTTTTCTGATATACATGAAAAGCCACTTGTAGATATTTGTGTTGATGTTAATTTGATTACATCAATTGAAGATATGCAAGAACATGCAAATCTTGTCTCTGATCTAGATGGTATAGAAGATCACATTGCCGCATTTCCATGTAAGAAGGATCAGCCAAATGAAGAAGAGAAATTAGCCATTATATTTGAAAGCATCTCCCTTCCTTTCATTGATCAACAAGTCATGACTTTCAAGACCCCATGGGTAGTATTTTGCAAGCATTAGAAAAAGTGGAGTTTGTTTTATTCACCAACAGAAGTTTTGGACTCAGGCATCATTTTGAGTTTCCATCTTCTAAATCTTTCTTTATGTCTGGTGGAGATGAATACAAGCATCAGTCAAGTAGTCACGCACTTGACTGGTTACACTGGATCTTCGACTTCACTTGATCAGATTGCTTATGGATTAGTTAGAGTAGGTAAGGTTTGATGAATAAGCTCAACATTCTGAGCATCTTTTTTAGTGTTAATTTCCAGTAGAGTTTGCAGTTGATGGTACAGTTCACTTTTCAGTTTAATTTGACTCAGTTTGAAGATTGTAGCTGCAGTGAATCCATTTCCCAATAAAAAATGCTACCTAGTCTATGGTGTTCTTGACACCTCCTAGGGAGCTATCATATCCACTGGAGCCAATGTTAGAGTCTTATAGTCACAGTGATCAAAATTACGCTTTTCACTATTAGTTATAGTCTTAGGTCAAATTATAATATTTTCAAATTAAATTTGACACCTCCCTTGGTTGGAAAAGGGTCTTGAGTCAATGTCTAAATGTATGATGTATATGCTACTCTCATCAAAAGCCTAAGGTCATGGGCATCATCAAAAGTATCATCATAAAATCTCATGGGTCTTTTGAGTTCATTTGCTACACATGGGGACAATTTTACTTCAAAATCAGTTTCTGAAGAAATGGACATGAATTTTACAAAAGTAAAAGAGATTTTTGTCAATCATAGACCAAAGAACAAAAACATCCTACAGTTTATGCACAGGTGTCATGATTTGGGATATATGTAGCGAGATTTGAGGCTTATGTTCAAAAAATCAAAATTTGAATTTGTTCTATCGTTTTAGTCATTTTTTTTGGCGCACTTTTCTAACAGATGGAAAGGAATTTTCAGAAATCAAAGGATGTTTTGTCAAGAATGAGCCAAATATAAAAACCTCTTCCAGTTTCTTCATAGGTGTCATGGATTGGAATATTGGACTGGATCTTTAGAGCCTAGTTTTATAGATTTAAACATGTAATGATTTCCTGTTTTAGTTGTGATTTTGTGGCACATATTCTGAGGATATGAAGATGAATATGTGAAACTTGTGAGAGGCTTCTCTCAATAGCACACTGATATACAAAAACCTCCTTCATTTTTGTAATATATGTCATGATTCAAGAGATACAAGTTAATATTTGACCCCTATTTTTCAGAAATTTGGTCCATATTCCTAGCAAGAGTGCCAAATTTAATGCAAATGTTTCTATCTTTAGGGAGATTGTTGAGATCGACTCCCTTAATCCAGGGATGATCTAATTGTATATATTTCATGAATTTCATAGTGAAAAAGGTTGGATACTTGAAGCTATGACATTTTCGAACTGGTGTACTTGATTTTTTGGCAGAATTAATATATTGTTGTAGCTATTTTTCTGGGATCATGTGTTGTGGTCAGTGATATTTTTTTCTTTAGCTATTCTTATGAATTTTATTGTTATATGTTTCTAGCAGCTATCCATATTTTTTCTCATGTTAATCTCTTAAGTTTTAAATAGAATTCAGTGCCAGGAATTCTCTGTTTTGTTTGAGATTATCATTTAAGTGTTTTTATCTTCCAAACAAGTGAATTCATGCATGTATGCTCACTTAGTTCCTTCTATCATATTTCCTCCTCACCATACTACTACCAAAAATCCATTTGTTTCCTTGATTACATCTATCTTGCCTCATTTAAATGAATGCTACTGGTTTTTGATCTATTTGGCCTGGTTCCTAAACCTATTGCTTGATATCCATCAAAACCTAAATCAAAACCCTATTGAGCTAATAACTAGCCTAAAACCCTCATATTCTTGGGTCACTTCCGTTGGCTGTGAGGTTCATTTAGAGAGATCCCTCTCTGATTTGGCAGGGCTAACTACCAAGTCCAAAGTTGGTCTGAGGTTATCTCTTTGGTTTCCTTTCTCAACCTTGGGAAATTGAGTGCTAATAGGAGAAAACTACAAATTCATCTTCCTCTTATTCAATTCATCACATAGATTTGCATGCACTAACTTGTTGGAGGCAACCACCCCCATAAATGTAAGAAAATACTTTTGGTAGGCTACAACGTAATTAAAGCCCCAACCTCAAAAAATGTTCAAGCAACTACTTTCTATAGGCTACAACCTAATTAAGGGACCAACCTCAGTGATGATCAAGCTTCGACCTAATTGATACACTAACCTTCGAGATGAGTAAGCCTCAGCCTGATTGAGGCACCATGTGACACCAACCATGTGACCTTATTCATGTGACCATGAGATTTTTTATTAGCCCCATTTGCTTTACCATATGAACATGCCATGTGAACCTAACCCTAGGGGTCCATGGTCGAATGCATGATGACATCAATATTGCATCAACATACCATGTGGCAGCTCATAAGGGGTGCACACATGTCACCCATTGTTGAACCTTTTCCACTAAAAAAATTCCAAATTTACCGTCCTCGTGGCATACCCAGGGGAGGAATTGTTGAGCCTCCAAATTTGTCCTGTTTTTGATAGTTTATCTTTCCTTTCACTTGTTTTGTTCCCTATTCCCATTTCATTTCATATTCTCAATGGCTTAAGAGTCATTTGAGCCATGTGATTACATCAATAAGGTAAATGTCCACAATCATCTCAAGACTATATGTTTTTCTTTGTGAAATTGTTTTAATTAGACAATAGCTACCAATTTGTGCATTTTCTGTAGCTAATCTAATATTCCACAATTTGATCCAAGGTTCTATAAGTTTGCATGTGTAAAAAATTAGCCAAAGCATACAGTAAGTTTCCAAATATCTTCAAGACAAAGATCCACCTATTGGCTATAGGTGGAAATTCACAGGTTGGGCATATCTCATTGGTCAAACCTATAGTCAACATGGCTATGATACACCTATAATACATAGAATATCAAGTAACTATTTATAAAATCAAGTGAGTGAAGGTTGTCATCAAGTGAGCGAGATCTGAAGACGAAATTGAAGATGATGGTGTGTCAAGAAGCGTCTTCTCAGGATTCACTCCTTCAATAGTGAATCATGAGAAGAAAGACTCCTGGTTCATTTCAAAAACTGAGATGTCAATCTCGATTCTAGTTCCTAGGCATCAAATTCTTAATTTGTTTGTTTTTTTGAAACCTTATAAAATCTCTTCATTTGTAAACGAGACACAATTCAGATATTGTTATTATTTTTGAAACCTATTGTTGTTGGAGAAGACTTTGATTACGTTCTGCAAATAATAAAAAGTTCTGTTATGGAATGGATATAATTTTTGTTGGTTACTTCAATTTTGTGATATGATTTTTTAGTACCTTGTACTCCTCAGGAGGGCACCTTGAAGACATGCGATTTTAAACAGTATAGATGTTTTTTCATTTGATTTATTTATGCTTTGTTTCTTGCACTTAGATTAATGCTCTGTCTTAATCAAAATTAGATTCTCTATTTTCGTAGATATAATTTTGTTTCATCTTCTACTTATTTTTCTTTACTTTCCCATAGGTCAAGCACTTGAGAAAACAATAAAAAAGAACGAAAAACATTTACTACATTATTATTTTATCACTTAGTCTCATATTTATAAATTGATATTTAGTACGCACACATCAGTAATCTCATAGGATTTTTTCATTTTAATGTTTGTCATTGGATTTTCACTTTAGAGTAAAATTTTATTACTTTTGCTTCTTAGAATATATCTACTTTCAAAGCTCATAGATTAAATTTGGTTTTTGATTCATATAATAGAATTTCTTTCAAATATAGTAGATTAGAGTTGTCTTTGAATTCATATAATAGATTTGTTTTCAAAAGCATAATAGATTAGATTTCCTTTCAAAGTTCAACATACTGGATTTATTTTCAAAAGCTCAATAGAATAAGCTACATTTCTTGTTAAATAGAATATAATTTCCAAGATTTCATAGTATGGACTTAGAATATATTTGCTTATTTGAATCCTTTTATTTTTCGAGTCTTGAATTTGATGATTTATTTGATTTCTTATTTGAGAAAGAACGTGTGTGTTCTCACTTATATATTTTCATAAATAGGCTATATTTTTGCCTTAAAATCATTTCCATAGAATAGTTTTCTTTACAATTAAAAATTTATAGCCTATTATAAATAGTGCAAGTATACCTCACAAGAACACAAAACCTAGATTGATAATTTAATGCAAGTAATTTATCCAACAATTAAATTACCCAATATTTTTGGCGTCATTATCGGGGAAGTATACACAAGTGTTTATTTTCAATTTAGGATGCATTTTTATTTTTACAATTCTATTTGGGAGGCGCAGTAGGATGAGAAGTAAGAACCTACACATCATGATTGTGGGATTCTTCCTAATCAAAGTTGCCATAAATTAGATGTCACTATAGTTGCATTCATTCTTTAGATGCATAATTAAAAATCCATATCAAAATCATTTAGGATGCATGTATAGGGAACAAGATTCTAAGGGTAGATTTTTTAGTAGAGGACGTAGTTTAATACCAACATCACCAACCACCCCCACTAGACCATTTAGTGCCACACCACCTTTTGATACATGCATTCCATAATTCACAGGTACATCAAGAATCCATGAGGTACAAAGATGAGAAATTCCACCTAGAGAATCACCAAATTCATCTACAGAAGTTGTGGTAGAAGAACCTACAGCCCCAACTGAAGGAGTCATATTCCTCCAACTCATTGGACATGAGTTAGAGATACCTAGTGAAGAGGAAGACGTAGAGGAAGAATATTTTCCTAAACAACCATTGATAGAGGAACCAAAAGAAGAGGAATTATTTGAAGACAACCTTGTTGAGGAACCCTATATAAGCTTTGAAGAACCTACAATGGTAGGTTGAGAAGTAGAAGTACATAATGGAGAGGAAATGCCAAGAATTGGTGGAGATAGAGGTAGAATACCACAAGGAGGTGGTAGATGGGGTCAAGGTGGAAGAGAAGGAAGAGGAGACAATGGAGGTTTTCATGAAGAAGATAATCCTTTTGGATTCCCTATTCAAGATATTGATATTAGTGCCACTATGAAATTTTTTTCTCCATCCATCGTTCCTATCTTCCATGGGTTAAGAACCAAGGATCCAAAAACATTTCTTTTTTAGTTTGAGGTATTATGTAGATCCTATGATTATTTACTTGATACTCAAAAATGAAATTATTTCTTGATACACTAAAAGATTGGTCTCTTAAATGGTTTATGGGTCTAGGAACAAATTTGATAAGGAAATGGGATGATGTGAAAATAATATTTTTAGATAAATATAAAGATTAGTACATACATAGTGACCTTAGAGAAGAAATGTTGAAAATGACTCAGAAAGAAGATGAAATCCTTGAATACTTAGTGGATAGATTTACTTACAATGTCAAAAGAGTTAAATTGCATGATTTAAGACTAGACATATTAAAAAATCTCTCACTAAAAGCTATAAAGGATGAATGGATTAATCTTCTCAACCTGATGGTTAAAGAATATGTGCCTCAATTGTCATTTCAAGAGATTTGTTAATTGTGCAAGCATATTTCAAGAGGAAAGTCAAAATATGGCAGGACTCCAAGAGATCCAATTATTTCAAGAGTAAGTAAGTATGCATTAGGAATGATAGGTAGAGAAAACCTTGGTAATTTTCTTGATAACTTTAAAAATGATATTCTAGAAAATATTAATACACAACTAGATATGATAAGGGTGTAAAACAAGCAAAAAGCTGAAAAAGGTACTTTGTCTATTTTCTATCCTAGATGTAGGAAGAGACATGCATTACAACAATTTCCTCTTGACATTGTTGAAATATGTGTTATATGTGCAAAGAATCATGCTACAAAGGATTTCCCTTCTATACATGGATTGTTTTTTTACGAAGAGGAAGCTTGGACAAGTCAAACAAAACCACTTTGCTATGTTGCTCCTAGAAGAATTTGGAAACCTTGACAAACAAGTAGGACACAAGATCCCAATGCATAATATAAATCTTATACACAACCAAAAAATAATTGGAATACACCCCTACCATGGAAAACTTGGTCACCTCAACCACAAAACCCACCTTGGTCATAAGGATGGCAAGGCTCTTTCTGTAGAAATCCCCAATATCCTCAATATTTCCAACAAAAATACCCTCAATATCAACCTCAGTATTATTATCCACCCCAACCTACACAACCTATCCAATCACAATTTCAACCTCAATTGACTTTACATCAACCCCTTCCAGTACCATCTACTTCATTTCCTAAAAAATCAAATCAATTACCTGTGGAAACACTCGATCCCAATAATAAAGCGTCTCAGCAACCCATTTACAATGTTGAGAACCAAAAATTTCAATATTATATGATAGATCCATTAGATTTAAATGATTCCCAACTTAGATATGGTTGAGTTTTGCAAAAGCAAACACCCCCATTTGTCATCCAAGAATATAAATAGGAGAAAACTCCTGAAAAGGAGACATCTATTGAACAAGAAAATGATCCTCCAAAGGAAGATATTCCTATACAATTAGATGACAACAAAATAAAATCAACTCCTACAATTCCTGTAGCTGAACAACCATATGTTTCCTTACAAAATCCTCCCTCTACCGAGAGACTTTAAATTGATAAAAGAATAGAGAAGAAAATAATCTTACCAAATTATAATATGCTAGATCAATTGAAAAATATTTTGATCAAGATTCCATTGCTTCAAGCTATAAAGGAAATACCTATTTTGGAAAAGACAATTAAGGATTTGTGTGTTAGGAAACCTGGAAGAAAAATAAAATACATCAAAATAATACAGTTGGAGGGAAAAATTGTAGATATTATGATGGGAAAACCAATAATCGAAAAATATGTAGACCTAGGTAGTCCCATTGTAAAAATCCATATCAATAGTATTGAAATTCCAAACATTTTGATTGACATAGGTGAAACTATAAAAATCACGACCAATAATGCTATGGATAAATTAAGGTTAAACAATCTTCAATACACCCCTACATTGTTGCAATTAGCAGATAGATCTGTAATTAAACCTAAAGATGTATTAGAAAATGTGTTAGTATCACTGGATTCTTAGGAGTATCATGTTGAATTTATGATATTAACTCCCAAAAAAAATCTAGGAGGACATCCATTAATTCTTGGTAGACCATGGTTAGCTACAACTAATGCATTCATAAGTTGTAGGATTGGTGATATGTTCATTTCTGATGGCAATACTACTAAAAATTTCACATTATATCCACCTGCAAGAGAAATAACTAAGATAGAAGATGAAGTTTGGAGTGAATATGAGGATGAATATTTTGAAGAAATTTAACCAATGTTAACTATTTCACAAAATGATGAGGAAGATCATATAATAAATTTAATGAATAATCATGATTTTTCTTCATATTGTGAGCAAAATTATTGTGTACATATGTTAGATCAAATTTTTCAAGAAGATTGTTGAATTGAATATTTTTTAGCTCGAAAATCCAAAATATCATTGAACTATATGCAAAAGTTTGGAAATTATTTGGTAAAAACTTATCTAGGTAAAATATTAAATACAAATAATAATTTGGAGGAATTTCAAAAGAAAAAATTAATAAAGATGCTACAAAACATTCCTCTGCATTTTCATGTGAATATATAGACATGGAAGGAATCAATCCAAATACAATGTATGCATCACATTTATATACAAGAGAATGCCAAACCAGTGAGACATCCTTAGATAAGGATGAATCCTAATTTGAGAGAGATTGTTAAAGAAGAGTTACAAAATTTGTTTAATGTGAATTTCATTTACCCATTTTTAGATAGCCAATGGGTTTCACCCTTGGTTATTGTGCCTAAAAAAAATAGAAAGTGGAGAGTGTGCATAGATTATCGAGAATTAAACAAAGTAACTCTAGAATATCACTTCCCACTACCTTTTATTGATCAAGTATTAGATACTCTAGCAGGGAAGAAATATTTCTCATTTCTTGATGGTTTCAGTGGATACAATGAAATTCAACTTGCACCTGAAGATCAAGATTAAATAACATTTTACATGTCCATGGGGTACATATGCTTACAGGGTACTCCCTTTTGGTTTATACAATGCACTTGCTACATTTCAAAGGCTAGTATTAGGTAAATTTTTTGACTTGAACCATGATTGTGTATAAGTTTATATGGATGAATTTATTGTCTGTGGGAGCACTTTTCAAGAAGCTATGGAAAAATTAGAAAAAAGTCCTATTTAGATGTAAATAAGCTAATCTTTCATTGAGTAATAAAAAATGATTTATGATGTTTAACGAAGGAATTGTTTTGGGTCATCATATTTCAGGTGCTGGAATCAAAGTGGATTCATCAAAAGTTGAAGTCATTTACAAAATTTCAGTACCAACATGTCAAAGAGATGTTAGGTTTTTTCTTAGATTCACAGGTTACCACATTGAAGGTTTATAGAAAACTTCACAAAAATAGCTTCACAACTTTTCAAATTACTCACAAAGGTTTGTGAATTTTATTGGAATTTTGACTTTCAAAAATCTTTTGAGATGCTAAAACTAGAAATTTCTGAAGCACCAATTCTAAGAGCGCCAAATTGGTCCCTCCCATTCCATATTTCTATTGATGCTTTAGATACAACCCTAGGAGTTGTATTGGGACAAAAATACTTAACTCCTTATGCTATTTATTATACAAATAAAAATTTGACTCCTATAGAGTTGGATTACATAGTTATAGAAAATGAGTTTTTATCTATTGTTCATGCCATTAATAAGTTTAGACATTATATCACTGGATATGTGACTTTCATTCATATAAATCATTCTGCTATTAGGTATCTTATGAACAAACCAATTAGTAATGTCAGAATCAATAGATGGATTTTATTATTGCAATAATTCAATATTACCATTTTAGATAGGCCAGGAAAAGAAAACACAGTTGTTGATTTCCTTTTGAGGATGCAAAATGATAATAATAATACTCTTGTAGTAGACAATTTTCCTGACGAATATCTTTTTGCAGTATCTACTAAAAATCCTTGGTTTGCAGATATTGATAACTTTATGGCTACAGGAAAATTTCCTCCACAATTATCATCTAGAGAGAGAAAAAGAGTAATTAAAGCCAATGCACCCTATTCTTGAATAGAGGGAGAATTATACCAAATAGGACCTGATTTGATCATTTGAAGATGTGTTCGAGAAGATGAAGTACCTGAGATACTAAAAGCATGTCATGATGAACCGTGTGGAGGACACTTTGCCAACAGAGGAATTGTATGTAAAGTACTTATTTTGGGATATTATTGGCCTTCTCTTTTCAAGAATACCAAGGAATACATCAAAAGATGTGGTAGTTTTCAAAGAATGTGGACACCTATTCAATTAGATGAGATGCCTCTGCAACCACGAGTACTAATAGAGCCTTTTGAAAAATGGGCTCTAGATTTTGTTGGACCCATAAATACTCCTTCCAAGAAAAAGTGGTATAAACTTGTTTGTATTGATTATGTTATAAAATAGGTAGAATATAAGCCACTTACTTTTTCTATTGAAAAATTTGTTGTTACATTTCCTCTTGAGCATATTTTCACTTTGGCTGGTGTTCCAAGAGAAATTGTAATAGATCAGGGAGCACAATTTACATTTAAATTGGTGCAAAATATTATGGAGAAGTACAAGATCAGGCATCACAAATCTTCTCCACATAATCCACAAGCCAAAGGACAAGTGGAATCCACCAACAAAGTACTTGAAGCTAAACTAACCAAGACTATACATCTACATAGAAGAGACTGCACATATAGGCTTCTAGAAGCACTTTGGGAATACCAGACCACATGGAGAAATACTACTAGACATACTCCTTATGAGCTTTTCTATGGGAAGAAAGTTTTTCTCTTGTTTAAATTCCAAGTGGAAACCTTTAATACAACAATAAAGGTGGGGCAAGATCTATCTGAAGCCCATAAACAAAGGATGCCACAATTAAATGAATTGGATGAGATCCAACTAGATGTGATACAAAGAAAAGGAATAATCCAACAACATAGGACAAGGTGGCATGATAAATTCATCAAATTCAAAATTTCAAGACATGTGATTAGGTTCTTCTCTTTGATTCCAAGTGTAAATATTTTCAATGGAAATTTCGAACACATTGGCTGGTCACTGTGAGATGAAAATTGTTTTCGACAATGGAGCAATTAGAATTAGTACTATTGATGAAGAAAATATCACTTTCCTTGTCAATGTGCACAAATTAAAGCTATATAATAAGCCCCTTACAAGATAACATTTGGTTCAAAATCTAAAAGAAAATTCTGATTTAAAATTGGTAGGAAAAGGAGATCCTTCTCCTCTATTACTTAAATAAATCTGATTTATTTTCTCAAAAATATTTAAAAAATAAATAAATTATACACACACACGCAAGTGAAAAAATAATAAATACACAATTATGAAAACCAACATTGTTGGCATACACTATGCAAAAATCTTAGTTGAAGACCAAAAGTTCTTTGGCAACTTACATTTTCCTTTTCCCATTGCTTTTCTTCCCTTTCTTCTTTGAAAAAAAAAATCAGTTTAAAATGCTCAATTTGATGAATTTGTTTCTCTTTTAAAGAGAACTCATCAACATTTACTAACATCAGTAGTTGTTACCAACATCCAGCAACATCAACCCTTGAGCAACGATCCACATTTGAAGAATTGAAGCAAAATTTTGAAGATTGTCAACACTTTGCATCAAGTTCAACATTTCGTATTTGATTCTTCTAAGATGCACTTTGGACCTACAGGCAAGAAAAATCAAAAGCATAAAAGTGAGGTATGCAACAAAAGGTAACTATATGAATAGTTAATAAGTTTCATTAAAGAAAAAACTCTAGATCTTTTGAGTTGATGGACTTATTATGACATTTTGATGGACTCTTATATTAAAGTAAATGGCCTGCATTTATTTCAATGGTGACATTAATCATAACCCATTCCCTATAATTTCACACTCGCTATCATTTCATTCCATCATATCTAAAAATCTCCTTATCACATACAAATAATTTAAATCCCAATACCCATGACAATATCAATGGATTAGATCCAAATAAATCGTGGGTAATTATGAGTTTAAAAGAAGAATCCTACTCTAATGCTACCACCTTAAGCCATTCATTCCATTTAACCCTCACTGGCATCGAATTTCATCAATATCGCCATCCATTTTTCCATTGATACACAACCAGAAGGGAAATTTTGGAAGAAAAACTTCTACAGTTATGGGTGTCATCATTTGCCATGAGCCTGTCAGTAAAAAGTTCTTAAATGCTTAACCTCAAGTTAGAGAGAAATTGTAAATGGTAAGGGATGAAATTCTTTGAAAATTTTGATGGGTATGAGGTGGAAGTAACCAAATATTTTTCCCGAGATTTCGATGGAGTTGAAACTGGAATTGGGGATAATAAACTGAAATTCACAAAGTCTTTCATTGTTGAAGCAACAAAACTTTCTAGGAGTGGAGAAAGTTGGTTCAAGAATCATATATTAAAAGATGAGAAATGGAAATCGTTTCTTCATAACCTAAGTATGGAAATTTCGATATTTAAGAAAGTTATTCCTATATCTATACTGAAGTCAAAAAGGAGAAACTTGTTTGTATTGCAAAAATTCCTCATCAGTGAAGGGAGGTATGGATTCCTCCTCTTTTATCATGCTAGATTATTAATGCATTTCATCAGATGAAAATAGTTGAATTTACCCTATTATCTCATGTGGAGCCCGAAGAAAATGGAGTTTAATATCCAGCGAGACTCTAGAAACATGGACCGGGCTCTATATCGTCACCGTCTAATCAAGATTCTTGTATAAGCATAATTGAAAGTCAATGGTGATAATTGGAAATATTTTCTTGTAAGGAACCATTTTGTAGAAAGTGAGGATGAGGGAGAGGTTAAGAAAACAAAGAGGATCCAAAGGATGGTTTCTACAAACCCTGACCTCGAGCCTGAAGATAAAGATAATGAGAATCATATTGTGAGAAATGAAGTAGAAACACAATTTCATGACATTGAAGATACACAAGATAACATAGAACACTCAGAGAATTGGAAAAACAAGAAAAACCCTCCAGGGGTAGATAGAGAAGGAAAAAAGAAAATCAAACAAAAAAGAAGGATGAATTAGAGAGCATTAGATGAAAGAAAGCCGATAAACTTAAACAGGTGGAGTCTCCAAAGAAAAACAAAGGAAAGCCACAGGGAAAAAGTACTAAAAGGAAGAAGACAGTGGAGCTTGTGTAACAAACTAATAGAAAAATACTGCCAAGGATCATGACCAAACAAGTCAACCATGATCCACGAGAGACCGTACATATTAATGACATGGATACAAAGGTGCTAGAATATCCTACAAGAAAGACTTCAGAGTTAGATTTTGTTCAATAACAAGCTTATGATTACTTTGAAACATTAGAAAAAGAAGCACAGAAGGAAAAGGTAAATTCTCCACTTGAGCCAGAATTACATGATGATAGTCTAGTCTTTGATAAACCTAATTTAGAAACAAGTGTTCCTTCTCCAAAGGAAAAAAATACATTAAAACACTAAAGCAAGATATCCTTGAACTTGAGATATTGAATAAACATATAAATGATGAAAATCAATTGATCAAGGCACAATATGAAACTATGCTTCTTTGAATGTGTTATTGATATAAGAAAAATCAAAAGCTTAAGGAGAACAACAAGGCTTTGTTGTGTCCCCAGGGACAGCTCAATTGGTAATCTGAGATATGTGAAATCGTTGAAATTTGAGAGACCCAGGTTCAAACCCCCCTATTGCGACCCGAGCTATAGGGAGGAGGACATAATGTAGCGCCCCAAAGGTTTACTCATAGTTATGTGTCAAGCGGGTTGTTGGGTTCCTTTGGGTCACAAAAAAAAAGGTTATGTTGTAGCCGCTACAACAACACCCAAAATTTAAGGTCCCCCTCTACTTATCTAACACCTTAAGAATTTGATCATTTTTTTCTAATTGGTCAACTCTCTCAACAAATTTCATCTGACCCTATCGATCCTCATTTTTCAAAAGGCGTGTTTAGCATGCTCACTTTTCTTTGCCATTTTCACATGCCTTCAAATGCATTAGGGTTTTTGAGACCATTGTCTTTCTCATACATCCTAAAACCCTAGACTACCCTAACTAAGAGCGATGGGCTAAACCATTTTCATTGGCATTACCTAGCTCATACCCCATCAACTTTTAATGGTGTTTTCAACAACATTGGTCATTTCATCATCCCTTTAAATACTCATGTGCGTAAACATTCAATTTTCTAAAGAGAATTTTTTTATGCATGTAAGAAGAAACCCTCAAAATGCCACTAAGTGTATGGCATATCACAATTTAGAAGGGGGAATTGGGAACATTTGCATGTTAATTGAAAATTACATGCACTTTATAATTCTTTGTTATGCGTCCTAAGATTTTGTTTCTTTTGAATTATAAAACATTATTATTTTATATACTCACTTAACTAACTTATTACTATATTGTGCTATGTAGGGCAAGTGAAAAGCACACACTTAAAATTCTCATTTGGGGGAAATTAAAAGGTCCTATCTCCCATTTGTGCAAAATTTATGTAAAAATACAAAATATAAAAGAGTACCTTTCAATAATTGATATTGATGTCATCCCATTGAAAATAATGCATTGGGGACCACAAACCAACATTAGCACTAAATAAAATAATTCTTTTAATATATATTCAAGTGGATACCAAGGGTCACTGAGGTAATATGCCAAGTGTAGTTAAAACACACATTGACAACATTAAAGACTTTGCCTGTGCAATATAATAAGATCATATAGGATACTAGGATGAGTTCGACCTCGGCGTTGGCGCTAACACAATTTGGAGAAGCTAATTTCAACCCTTTATTTATTAAGATCCATACCTCTACCATAGTACATCACTCAACTAGAGAATTATAATGCGGTGAAGTGTTTACATTGCAATAAATATACTAAAATTGCATTGGACACATGTCAAATATGTTCAAAAGAGTTTAGCCTCAGTGATCAAAATGAAACACCATACATATGCAACACTTTTCAAGGATTGTGCTAAAAGATAATTCAAAATATTATTAAGAGCCATTAGACAATTCATTATGCGATGTGCTTGAGGCTTTCTACAAGCTTGAATTGATATTTATCTCGATACTAATGTGCGTTTGAAGTGAGAAGAATTCCCCAAGAACATTAGTATGGTAGTGTAGATAGTGTTGGATACCACCAACATACAGGGGGTATCCCCGATGTGAAGTCCCAATTATACCTCACACCATTTGGATTAGGAGCCCCATCTAGAGTATTGGCTCGACCACCATAATTGTAAGCTTTCCTTGGTTTCAATAGATAATATAAGAGATTATATATATAAACCTTGAAAAAGAAATGAAGTTAACATTATGAAACACTGATTAGAATGTGTAAAAGGAGAATTTCACAAGTGGGAGAAGAGTGTGAGTCTCTCGAAGGAAGTGATAGTACTAACCTAAAAGATATACACGAGAGCATAAAAATATTTGCTAGTAGAATAGTTCACATAATGATTTTTTAAAGAGAATACAACACACATTCAACTAGATGAGCACCAAAGCTACCGAAATAATGTAATTTCTCTAGTACATATGAACACAACATATATCATAAACATCCCAAGAATAGTCCTAAAAAAATTGTGATACATGCATGAAAAATGTGTTGGTTCATTGAATTTGAATTATTTGAAAGATCCAAGTACACAGTTACAATGATGAGGCACTAGTTCCAGTAGTGGAAAATTAAGCCACTTCTTGCTTCTCCAAAGAATAATTTTCTCTCCTATGCCAAGTAGAGAAGCCAAGACTAGTTATCTAAAGCTTTAAGCCTCAAAAATCCTTTTTCTTGAGTTATGAGGTTGATTTTATAACAAGGGAGATGCCATTTCATATTCCCATGACTCTTGGTTTTCCCTCATGAATCTTGGACTTCAATTATGACCTTTGTACTTCTATGCAACTCTTGAAATTCTAAATGACTTTTGGAGTTCTCCTAAAGACATTTTGTCCATATACGAGTAAGTGACTCTTGATGTTACACATCTGACTTGTTAGGTCCCTATAATACTAGTGTAGTCCCCTTATTGTTATTGTTAGTGTATCCCCTATTGTTATTGTTGAACCCATGTAGCCCCCATATTGTTATTGTTGTGCCCTTACATTATTATTGTTATATAGGCTTTGATTATATTGTGACTCCTTAGACTCCTATATATATATCAAGCAGGTATTTTCATTTGTATCATCTAAGAATTGTTCATTTATGTAATGTAAAGGAGGTTTCCCCCTCGAAGAGGCTATTTCTAAATTCGTTGATTTATCTTTTATTTTATTTTGTGAGTTGGTTGTATAACATTTGGTATCAAAGCTTTGGAAGGGTTTCACTACTTCAAACATGTAATCTTGGTATTTTCGATATAACTATGTTTCTAAAAGGGTTAAGAAGTTGAAATTTTGATCACATGGAGATGAAATCTTGTTGAACTCGTGTAAAAATTTTGGGTCATGGTTCGCTATATTTTCTAAGATATGGTCTGATGAAGTTAGGGTTTTTGCAAGCTCTAGAATTCAATCTCAAATAGGAGACCTACGAAAAATCATCATAGTTTTCTCTCCGAGCACTAGATTTTAATTTTGTAAAAAGTGTCTAAAATAAAACATAATGTAGTTTTTCGTGTATAGCTTTAAGGGCTGAAGGTTGAAACAATGACACGTGGAACTCCATACAGGTTTTATCTACTGAACTAGTCTATAATCAGGTCATTGTGGGATATTGGGTGTGTTTTCTTAAAGAATCAAGTCTTGGTCAAAATTGTGGAATTATAAAAAAGACTCAGAGGGATACAAAAAGATAAAAGTTTAGAACTTGGAGATATAAAATTACAAAGATACAACAATTTCAATATTGAGCCCCTAAAAGGCAAGTAAAAAGTGTGTATTTTGTTTTTTAATTTGCATAAATTTTGTTTGAAAAATCAATTTGAAGTGATTCAAAGGGCATAATGAAGCATATATATCATTTTTTGAACCTAAAATTCCTCAAAACCAAAAAATTGACACACCTAGTAAGAAACCATAAATATATACTATAACACATGAAGAAGAGGAAGAAATGCAATATGATATATCAAAATTACGAGACTAAACACAACAAATTTTACTCTCGCAAAGAGTAACCAAAAATGAAATGGAACCTAAGATGGATGGTTTGAATAATAGTTTAAAATCCAACATGGAAGCAATGATGAATTTCAAGATGAAAGGATTGAAGGATGGTTTAAAAATAGAAATGGAAAGGGATCTGGAAGGTTTGACAAAGTTGCTACAAGAAATTATTCCTAGTGGTGACAAGGTACTCCATGAAAATCATGATGAGGAAAAAAGGGATACGAATTGTGATTTAAGAGACTCCAAGAGTGGTTTGAAGACTAACCACATTCCAAAGATCAATATGAGGAAGTTTGATGGTAAGGATTTTGTAACATGGATACTACAGATGGAGAAATTATTTGATTTACATGATGTGTCGCACACACAAAAGGTACACATTACATATTTCTATTTAGAAAAAATCATTTTGTGTGGTATCGATGGTTTTTTTCTCATAAATCAATTGTCACTTGGACAAATTTTGCAGAAGAATTGGTGGCACATTATGAGGATACAAAGAGAAATACCTTCTTTAGCCAATTGATAAATCTAAAAAAAAAGGGTTCAATGACGGAGCACATTGAGGACTTTTAAAGATTGAATATCTAGGTAAACGATATTCCATAGGATCATAGGATTTATGTCTTCATAGGGAATTTAAAGGATAAAATTCAACATGAGGTTTGACTTTGGCAACCTGATTTATTGGAGAAGGCATTCAAGATGGCAAGAAAATTTGAAAGAAAAATTTTGGCAACAAGGAATTCTACCACTTACAACTATAAAGATGGTAGTGTTGATACTCCTAACCTTCCACAACCTACAAGGTTGACACCACAATAATTGGAGGAAAAAATAACAAAAGGGATTTGTTACAATTGTGATAGAAAATATACTAAAGGTTATAAGTGTGCTGACAATAAATTATTTTACATAGATCGTGAAGAGGAGGAAGAAAATGAACAAGAAACATCAAAAGAAGAGGATATACAACAAGAACCAACACTAGAAAATGAAGAAATGAATCTGACCATATCTTGCAATACATTGGAAGGAATTACCACTCCTCAAACTTTCAAGATAGAAGGATATATAAAAAGGAAAAAGGTAATATCATTGATTGGTTTAGTTAGTACCCATAATTTTATTCTTTGTAAGATATCTAAGGAATTGAATTGGTTTCTATATCAAAAACCAGAGTGTCAAGTGATGGTTTCAAATGGAGGAACTATAAATTTCTTTGGAAAGTGCCCTAATATCAAGCTAACCATGGGGGAATATGTATTGAATATTCTAATGCTTTCCATTCCAATGGGTGGTGCTGATGTTGTACTAGGCGTTCAATAGTTACAAATTTTGGGGATGATAACTTTTTATTTTCAAGAACTTTTCTTGATTTTTTTTGGGAAGGAAAGGAAATTGAATTAAGGGGTATCATAGGGAAACCAAGGAAGATAATAAGCTCTAATGGCATGACAAATATTTTGAAGAAAGAATAATAGGGTAAAATTTCACAATTATACTCACTAGACATTCAAACATCGAAATCATCTATTTCTCCATATCTCCAAAAAGTCTTAGACAATCATTCCAAGGTATTTGAGACTCCTAAAGGCTTCCCACCTATTCATGATTGTGATCATGCTTTTCACTTGATTCCAGGAAGTGTTCCTCCAAACATCAAGCCTTACAGATATCCCTATGCCCAAAAGAGTGAAATTGAATGTATGGTTACAAAAATGCTAGAGGATGATATAATTCAACCTAGTTAAAGTTATTTCTCTACTCCAGTAGTATTGGTGCAAAAGAAGGATGGATCATGGCATATGTGCCTGGATTATAGGGATCTCAACAAGCTCACTATTAAAGATAAATTTCCCATTCCTGTCATTAATGAATTATTGGAGAAATTACATGGAGAAATTTACTTCACCAAGTTGGATCTTCATTTAGGATATCATCTAATTCGAATGAAGACAGAAGGAATTCTAGAAGCAACATTTAGAACTCGATATTCAATTTTTTCATTATCCCCCCTTAAATAAAAATAAAATATCGAACACGGAAGAAACATAGAGTATCATGGGGATTTGGAGAGAGGATCCGGAGAATTGTAGGTGAAACTTGGGAGAGAAGGCGTACTAGGTCAAAGACACCTTTGTGCTTTTGAAGTGACTTCCCACAGAGCGCCATGGTGCTCAGCTGCTAGGGATTGACCCTCGCCTCTCAAGCTTTCATGGATAAGTCGGAAGATGGCCCCAAGGCCCCCTCCTTTCGTGATACAGTTTCTAGTTGACCAAGGGATCAAGAGTCTTCTTGTTTCACCAACCTAGATTCATGCATCGCTTTTCATTCCTCAAGAATGAGCCCTAAAGAAAGGGGAAAATGGAAGGAAAAAGGGAAAAATGTAGATGCCCAACCAGCTACAAGAACCACCTCTGCATATGCTTCAGGAATTGTGGAAGCATAAAACACAGAGGAATATCTGCAAAAGGAAAGAACAAATATAAGAAGCAATTGCAACCCAAAATCCAAAAAAATCATGGAGTTGGAAATACAAGACCCGAAGGTAGTGGTCTATAGAGACTATATGTAGGAGCACACAGTAATATGTAAATTCATGTGTATCTGGCCCACAGAGAAAGCACTAAACTGGTGGATTCATCCAAATGGAAATCAAAGGGAGAAATCAGACTACCACTTGGCTCAAAGGGTTTTTTCATAGTCATCTTTGATCTCTTGGAAGAAAAAGACAAGATATTTGAGGGAGGCCCCTACTTCAACTCTATAGGACTTTATATGAGATTTTGGAAAGAAAACCTCACTCTAGAGAAAGAGCACTTCACTAGGGTCCCAATCTAGGCATGGCTCTACTCTCTGCCAACTAATTACTGGGCTCCATCAGTCCTCAAAGGCATTGGAGACCAATGAGGAGAATATATAAAAATGTATGAAGGCACATGAAACGAACATTATGTTTCATATGCCAGAATATGTGTTTACATAGATGTCTCAAGATCCCTTCTGGATGCCATAAAAATGATATTCATGGATGAGGTCTAGCTCCAGACATTGATTATGAACATATCCGATTCTATTGTAGGAAATGACATGAGCATGGACAACTCTTTAGGGAATACCCACAAAATAAAGCTCCTGAAAGAAATGATCAAGTTCACAAGAAAAAGGATGAATAGGGTTTCACTAGAGTAGGCACAAGGAACAAAAACAACAAGAAGACACAGACAAAGAAAGAGTAGCACTAGGCAGCCAACCTAAACAAATTTGAAGCTCTGAACAAAATTTAAGAACACCTGCTCTCAAATAGTTCAAATGACAAGGAGGCCAATGAAGATACACAAAACGTGACAAACCAAAGGCAAGAGGATCAATACTTGGAACACAACAATATTGAAGATGAGAATATACAAGAAGAAATCGGAATGGAACAAGTTCTGATGGACTCCACCCTGGAGGAAAACGTAATAGAAGAGGCATTGGAAGGAGTTGACCTCATATCGGTCATATAGGAATGGAAGAAAAACAATCTAGCTGTGATTCCATAAGACCAAATCCAAAATATCGAAGGAGCCTACCTCCTACAAGAGGAATTAATATATAGCACAAGTCAAACACCACCTAGAAAAAAAGTAGCCACCGGCATTCTAGCGAATATGGTAGCAGGAAAATATAGGCCAAAAGGCCCAAGAAGGAAAAGAGGAAGGAAAACAATTGGTCAACTTCTTCAAGGACTTGGGGCCAGACTCATTAATGAAGGAAAGGTAAAGGCCCTAGCCCTAACTCCCACTCTTTATCAATGAATTTCATCTCTTGGAACATTAGAGGACTCAATGGTCCTAGAAAGGAGAGTCTTGAAAAACAGACTCATAACTGATAAACCGGATATCCTATTAATCTGAGAAACCAAACTTGACATGGCTAATCTTACCCTTCTAAAAAAAAATTGTTTCAAGCATTACAACTATATAGCGAACTCTGCCACTGGATCAGCAAGGGAAATTATGACTCTGTGGAAAAGTTATCAGTATGATCTAACCTCCTCAGTAGCCACAAAGCACTCCATCACAACTATTCTGAAAATAATTGGCACCAACGATAGTATTTGCATCACCAACATCTATGCTCCACACGGAGTTGTTGAAAGAACCAAAAAGTTGCAAAGCATAAGTCAACTCCTAGACTCTATCCATCTGCCTTTCAAAATTGTTGATGGTAAATTTTAACCTGGTGCTAAACCTTGGGGAAAAAAGGGAGGCATCATAAAGCTGGATAAGGACTCTGAAGCCTTCCAGTCCACCTTCGAGGGACTTAGTCTCATTGACATCCCTACGAACAATGGAATATTCACTTGGAATAACAGATGAGGGGGAGATCAACAAATTTCTTCTAGGCTTGACCCTTTCCTTCTATCATAAGATATTTATCTCACCTATTGGGAAACATAGGCCAGAATCCTCCCTCAATCAGGATCCAACCACTGGCCTATATCCTTGAAGGTTCACATTTCCTCTAGCTCGAAGAATAGACCCTTTCGAATTGAATCCTTCTGGATAGAGCACCCTGATTTCATGGAAAATGAAAGAATGGTGTAGCACCCCGATGCCCTAAATCGGAAACAAGATGTATAAATTCTAACAGGAACTGAATCTCATCAAAAATGAGATCAAACTCTAGAGCAAGGAACTTTTGGCAACATCACCATAGATAAAAGGAACCTGGAACTTATAATGAAAATCCTTTAGCAGAAAATTATTAGCGAGGGCATCAATGAACAAAGGAAGTAGGAAGAGCTTAATCTCCAAAAATGTTGGGAGGAAAGTGTATCTCAAGAATAAAAAATATGGCATTAGAAATCCTGCATTAACTAGCTTAAGTGCAGGGAAATAAATTCAGCATTCTTTCATCATTCGATGATACAACATAAAAGACATAATAGGGTTCTAGGCCTAAAAACTAGAGAGGGAAACCTTATCCACTCTCATGAGGACATTGCTTCCAAACTAAATCAATTCTTCAACAATCTTCTAACTGAGCCTAAAACAGACAAGGAAAGGGCTATTCAGGGAATAACCAACAACATTATGGTTATACTCACCAAGGATAACAATAAAAATGCTCCTAAGAAAAGTCTCTATGCAAGAGGTGGAGGAAGTAGTAATGCCTATCTCCAATGGTAAAGTGTCGGGTTCGGATGGTTTCACCATAGATTTCTACAAAGCATGTTGGCCTCTGATAAAATATGAGGTTCACGCCTTAATGGAGGGGTCTAGAATTCAAAAATATGTTGTAAAATCCCTAAATTCCACTTTTCTAACCTTAATTCCCAAGGATGAAGGCGCTGAGTCCCCAAATAAATTTCTCCCTATTTCCCTCTACAACGTCATCTACGAGATCACCTCAAAAGTCTTATCCAATAGAATAAAAACCATCCTACCTCTTTTGATTTCCTCACACCAATCATGTTATGTGCAAGGAAGGCAAATCCTTGATAACATCATCCTTTCCCATGAATTGATTCATTCCCTAAAAGTTCAAAGAAAGTCTGGAATGATGATGTAGTTGGATATGTCGAAAGCCTTCGATAAAATTAGTTGGGAGTATATGAAAGGTGTCTTAACAGCTTTTGATTTTCACAAGGACTACATAAAATGGATCATGGCAATGGTTTCTGGGGCTTTTTTCTCGATTCTCCTGAATGACTCCCCATCTCAACCCTTCTTCCCTTTCAGAGGTATCAAATAGAGGGATCCTATTTCTCCTTTCCTTTTTGTCATTATGGCCGAGGGCCTTAGCAGATCCATCATGGCCGCTTGTTCCAGCAATGCCCTATCAGGCCTTAAGCTTTATGCCTCTGCACCTCCCTCCACTCGTCAACAATTTGTTGATAAACCTTATCCTTCAAAGCTATCCTCTCCTATTTTTCTGAAGCTTCTAGCACTTCCATAAACTTAGAGAAATACAAACTGTTTTTCTTCAACACCCCTGTAGGCATCCAAAGGAAAATTGCCAGAATCATGGAATTTCAGAGATGAAACCTCCCTTCCAAATACTTGGGAATCCCACTAACTGAAAAGCCTCTGGCACATTCAATATGGGAAGATATTATCTCCAAAATGGAAAAAGGACTAGCTAACTGGACCTTTAGAACTCTTAATTTGGCGGCATTTGGTTTTAGTCAAGTCTGTGCTGCAAGCCATTCCCCAATATATGTAATCTACTTTTGTAGCCCCCAAATCCATCTCCAACATTCTTAGAAACCTCCAAAGAAATTTCATTTGGAGGGACTCGGATAAAAAACAGAAGTGGGCGCTGGTGGCTTGGGACAAGTTGTGTAAACCTAAAAGAGCAAGAGGTCTTGGTTTGAGGGACCTGAGCCCTTACTACAAAATCTTGGAGCCAAATTGTGGTGGAGATGGATTGCAAACCCAAAATCCCCCTGGGGCATCATTTGGAAAGAGAAATATGTTCCTACCCACTCAAATGATCATCTCATCAGGCTCAATGAGACCATCAAGGGCTCTGCCATTTGGAATCAAGCTTTGGACAACAGAGTAGTCATCCAAAATCACAGTTTTTGGGAGGTTGGAAATGGGGAAAGGCTCTCTTTTGGGAAGACACTTGGAAACAAAGGTGATACCTAAATAGAGAACGATTTAGATAGATCCGGATAAACATGCAAAACAAGGGCAAGAACAAGGTCAACCACTACTGGAAGCGTAGGAATGGTAGGGACAAATAGAGGGACTGGTTGGATGAAAATGATTGGGACCCTCCGCCTAACCTTCTAGAGTGGTAGGAGCTCTTGATCAAACTCCAGGAAAGGAAAATTCAATTTGAAACTGATGAGGATAAGATAATATGGGGGAAGAATCTGATCAAACACTTCCACCTAAAGGAGGCTTACAACTACATTGCGCTCCACGAGCAATGTCAACATGAGCACAAATGGAAAACTCTGTGGGAGAGAAGACACTGGCCTAAAATCACCCTATTCTTATGGATCATTATGCATATTTTTTTTTTAACCTAGGACAACTTAAGGAAGAAAGGGTTCATTGGCCCCTCCAGATGTAATCTTTGTGAGAAGAGTGAAGAAAAAACTAACCATTTGTTGAACGATTTCCCCTTCATTAACAATTTTTGGAACTAGGTCTATTTAGTTTTCAAAGTCTCTAATAGGGACATCTCCTCCATCCTCAATACTGTTGAGAACTGGAGATCCTCCTTTTCCCCTAATCCCTGGGTCAATAGAGTTTGGAATCTTATACCAGGAATCATTTGTTGGGCTCTACAGAAGGAGCAGAATGTGAGAATCTTCAGGGGAATCCACAAACTAGAAGAAATTATTTTGTCCCTCGTCAAGCAGACTATCAGGGAAACTATGGCTTCTTCCACTCTCGAGAGCCCCAACGATCCTCCTAGTCATTTAGAACAACATGTTATTATCCTTATGGATCTTCATCTCACCCATTACTCCTCGGCCTCAAGGATTCCAGGTAATCAGGGAATTGCTAATCACTGGTCTCCCCTAGAGACAAGTATTCTCAAATTAAACTATGACTGGGCAGCGAAATGAAACCCGATCAAAGCAGGCTTCGAGGGTGTTTCCGGAACTCTCAAGGGGAAATAATATGGATCTATGTGGGCAATCTCAGTAGCACCACCAATAACGTAGCGGAATTACAGGCCCTGCAACACAGGCTGGCCATATCCAAACTCCACAACTTTTGGCCTCTGATCATCGAAGGGGACTCAATGCTAGAAACTCAAGCTAGCCACAAGTTATAGCAAGACATGGAGGCCTCACGGGCATCGAACAACTAGCGCCTTAACATAATTATCCAATGGATAAAGGGCCATATAGAGAAGGTCAATGGGCTTCATTTCCAAGCTGTCAGATGTAAAGGAAATGGCCTTGTTGATAGGTTGGCAAACAAGAGTATGGTGGGCAACCTTCGTTTACAATCACTTTCTTGGACTGACCTAGCGAATGGTTTGTTTCGTCAGAAATGTGAGAACATCAATGAAAAGGACAAACAACATAACGCGTTCCAACTACTTTGAGATATCCAATCTCAATCATAATGAAAGTAGTTGCTCAGCTAGAGGTGGTACTAAATGAAATCTTCCCTGAGCTGCAATCTTAATGCTGGCCTTGCTACTAACGAAAATAGAAGCTCTTCGTTCCCTCCTAGGTGTCGTCCATACATTCCTTCGTCCCTCTCCGCTACAGCCTCCCTCACTAGCCTTTCATACCTTCCATGGTCTGCATTCATTCCCTGACTCAGGCTAGCCTACCCTTATATTCTCTCTTGTCCCTATGTATACCCTCTCCCCCCTACTCCTCCCCAGCACCTTGCTTATTCCTGTGTCTTGTTTCTCTCGGTCCCCCCTTTTTTGTCTAGCCTATTGGTTCTGTCTCCCCTATTAGGGCACCCAGGTGGGGTTCTATCCCGGCTCCCCAACACAGTAGTGGTTGCAGCCATGACCCCTCCCGCTGGAGCAACCTGGGCACTCCGCCCACAACTAGAGCTGAATCATTTGTCAGGAGAGCTGCTCTGAACTATGTCATTGTTGTTAATCCTGAGACGCAAGAAAGTATTTCTAACCTGGAATCTTAGGTGAGGGTCCTAAGGCACAGGGTGTCCTCAGAAGAGGTGACTATGGAATTTGAGTGGATCCCCACCTGGGTCTCACAAGGGCAAGGGAAAATCTGTATACTCGTGCAATTGACCTCTCCTAGTAACTTGAAATGATCCTCCGCCTTGCAATGCAGGAGCAGACAGAAATGTCCAAGGTCGTGGAAGACAAAATTGGCATGCTAACGGACAAGTTTGTGATCTATCTTGAATTTATGCACCATTGTCGCTTTGTAACTAGGGAATCTCCACATTACACCATGTTGAAGAAGCATGCTACCACAAGTGTCCGCTCGCCCGATAAAGGATCTCCCAGTGTCAAGAAGGAGGTTATTGGCACTTCCTCTAGTCGTCTGTTGGCTCCAGTTACACAAGAAGGCAATACTCAAGAGTTGACCATTAGCCTGGACAACAACCTTGTGGAGGGCAACCCTTAGCTCCCAAGTGACCACTGTTTTTGCTATGTCTTCAAAGTACCTCTCTCAGGCTCTCAGTCATTGGAGAGCTCTCAACAACTTACAAATCATCGACAATAAGGATTTTAGGGATAGTTTTGCCTCCAACACTGTTATACCTCCCTTCTACATCATGGGAGAAATTCTTAGCACAACTAATTTTTGTAAATTTTCTCAGAATATCTCAGAAATTCTCTCTCTTTTTGTTAACTTCAATGTAAAAATTGGTCCATTTGAGGCTTTCAAGGCATGTGCTGTTGGATCTGGTGCTAGAGCATTTTTCTCGCATAACCCAAAATGTTCTGTAAATACCACTTGTGTGCAATAATATATTCTATCTTATTCACAAAAAAAAAACATTCAGAACTCATGAAGGTCATTATGAATTTTTGGTCATGCCTTTTGGCCTTACTAATGCACCTTCCACATTTCAATGTTTGATTAATTCCATTTTCAAACCCTTCCTTAGAAAATTTGTGTTAGTATATTTTGATGATATACTAATCTATAGAAAGGCTTGGAAATATCATATTTAACATGTGGACAGAGTGCTCAAACTATTGGAAGAGAAACAAATGTATGCAAAAACCTCCAAATCTTTCTTGGGAGTATAAGAGGTGGAATATTTAGATCATATTGTATCTAAGGAGGGGTTTAAGGTAAACCCTAAAAAAATTAAAGCCATTAAGGAATCAAAAATCCCCACAACCCTAAAGGATCTTCGGGGATTTCTCGGGTTGGTGGGGTATTATCGGGAGTTTATTATGAATTATGTGAGAATAGTAGCACCTCTGACAAAATTACTAAAGAAATATGCATTTTGTTAGATCTTAGGCTTTTGTGATCCATAATGTAGTAAGCATGTCTTTCAGATTAATCACATTAGTATTATTTGGTCGACATTTTGAACCAGCTAATGTGGTTCATCCTCAGGACAAAGGTGAAAAATTCCATAGATCCTAATGAATAAATAACAATGATGCATCAGGGATCAGAATTAGCCGTTAGAAACTAGCTGTTAAGAAATTAGTTATTTACTTAATAAAATTAATATATTTTTATTTTTAAATTCCACTCAAATGACTAGTTCTTATAAAATTAACCATTAATTATAAATATCTAATTCTTTATATATATATCTATATCTATAGATATATATATAATATAATATATTATATATATAATATAATATATATATATAATAACCATTAGGAAAACATTAAATTATAAAAAAAAATTACGAGAGTGAAAATATTAATAAATAATAATAAAAGAATAAACAAATATAATATTTATAAATATAAATTATTATAGTATTTATTAATTATTACTAATATTAAATATAATATGAATTTTTATATATTTAATTTTTTTTTAACCATAACTAACTTTATTCTTATCTCATAATAAATAAATTAATAATTTTAATAAAAATAAATAAATAGTGATAAATATCTAAAAGTAAAATAATTGACCAATAGTTTATAAATATACGAAGAAAAATCAAACAAAAGAGTGGAAATTAGCTCTACTCAATTCTACTCATTATATATTGAGATTTTAGCATGTTCTCACTCATGGACTCTCTTAGCTTCCTATGGTGGAAATGATCAACCCTTGCAATGACCTTCGCATCCTCAATGCAAACATGGTGCTTATATTTCTCTACATGCTCTGCAAGAGCTAAGGATGCAAAGGTCATTGCTAGGGTTGATCATTTCCACCATAGGAAGCTAAGAGAGGCTATTGAGATTGAGAAACATGCTAAAAATCTCAATAGGGATGATGGGTGAAAATTGAGTAAGAGTTGGATTCGGTTCCTTTACTATTTTTTTTTTTTTTTTACAATGACTAACTTTATTCTTATTCATAAAATAAACAAATCAATAATTAATATAAAATAATGTAATATTTAAGAAATATCTAAAAGTAAAATATTTACCAATAGTTTATAAATATATGAAAAAAAAGATAAAGGAGCTGGAATCTAGCTCTTACTCAGTTTCTACCCATCATCCCTATTGAGATTTTTAGCATATTTCTCAATCTCAATAGCCTATCTTAGCTTCCTATGGTGGAAATGATCAACCCTGATAATGACCATCGCATCCTTAATGCAAACATGGTGCTTATATTTCTCTGCATGCTCTGCAAGAGCCGAGGATGCGAAAGTCATTACCAAGATTGACCATTTCTACCATAGGAAGCTAAGAGAGGCTACTAAGATTGAGAAACATGCTAAAAATCTCAATAGAGATGATGGGTAGAAATTGAGTAAGCGCTGGATTCTAGCTCTTTTATCTTGATTTTTTTTCCTTCATATATTTATAAACTATTGGTAAATATTTTACTTTTAGATAATTTCTTAAATATTACATTTATTTTATATAATTATTGATTGATTTATTATAAAATAAGAATAAATTAGTCAAAAGGTTACTCATGGTTAAAAAAAATAGAATTAATAAAAAATTCATATATAATAACTTAAATATCAGTAATAATAAATATATATACAATATTAAAATATTTTTAATAAATAATTATTTGTATTATTTCATTATATATTTATCAGTTTATATTAATAATATGTTTTCTGATTATTTTTATTTTATTAATTAATAATTCTTAATGGTATTATATTTATATATATAATAATTAATGTTAATTTTATAACAAATAGTCATTTGATTGGAATTAAAAAAAAAATATATATTAATTTTATTAATTAAATAATTAATTTCTTAACAGTTAATTCTGATCTCTGGTGCATCCTTGCTAGTTATTCATTAGGATCTATGGATTTTTCACCTTTGTCCTCTGGATGAACCACATTAGCTGGTTCGAAACGTCGACCAAATAATACTGATGTGATTAATCCGAAAGACATGCTTACTAAAAGATGAATTTTCTTGTACTCCATAAGCAACTAAAGCCTTTGAACATCTTAAAGAGGAAATATTCCAAGCACCAGTCTTAGCTACACAAGACTTCATAAAAACCTTTATTGTGGAATGTGATGCCTTAGGAAATAGAATTGGTGGTGTTCTAATTCAAGAAGAAAGACCTATTTCTTTTGAAATTCATCCAATCAAGGGAAAATATTTACGCAAACTTATTTATTAGAAAGAAATGTTGGAAATACTACATGCACTAAAGCAACGGCGACCTTACCTAATGGGAAGACACTTCAAGGTAAAAATAGATCACAATAGTCTTAAATACTTTTTGGAACAAATATTATCTTCAAAAGAGCAACAAAAATGGGTCACAAAGGTGTTTGGTTTTGACTTTGAAATCATATACAAAAAAGGGAAGAAAAATGTTGTGGCATATGCATTGTCAAGAAAGGATGAGGATATGGAAGCATTTCTTTGTGCCATTTCTATTATCCAACTTGATTAGATAACTAAATCAAGGGATGAATGAAAGAATGAGGAAGAGGTGTGGATACTCATTCAAAAGTTGCAACAAGATACCAATACATCTAATACATTTATTTGGAAAAATGATTCATTATGGTAAAAATATCACTTATATCTTTGTAAGAATTCCCAACTCAAATAGACGATTTTTTTGGAATTGCACACCTCCCCCTTAGGAGGGCACTCATAATTTTTTTAAAATTACCACATGGTCAAGAAGGATTTTTTTTGGGATGGCCTTAAATCTGATATTCAGAAGTTTGTTGTAGAATCTTTAGTTTTCTAACAAAAATGAAGTTGAGACAATTAAGACCTCGGGTCTGTTACAACCTTTATCCATTCCAAGGCAACGTTGGGAGGGGGTCTCAATGGATTTTATCACAGATTTACCAAACTCTGAAGGAAAGAGTGTCATCATGGTGGTAGTTGATAGAACTACCAAGTATGCAAACGTTTGTGCATTATCTCATCCTTTTAAATCTAGTACAGTTACTACTGCATTTATGGAAACAATTCAAAAGCTACATGGAACCCCAAAGATTATTGTAAGTGACAGAGATCTTATTTTCATTGAAAAATTTTGGACGAAGCTATTTTCTTGTCTTGGTACTCAATTAGCTCATAGCTCATCTTATCATCATCAATCTAATGGGAAAATTGAGATAGTGAATAAATGTTTGGAAGGATACCTTCGTTTCTTTGTATATGATAAATAAACACAATGGGTCAAGTGGTTACTGTTGAAAAGTGTAACTAGGTTCAGTTTTCATAATGACATGTGTAATTGTGATTTTAGGTAATTGATGAAAAAAAGAAAAAGAAAATTATTATTGTAATTCTTTTCTCATGGGTTTAGTGAGCAAGAAATTTTACTTTTAGTGATGGCTCCCATTGTGAGCCTTTAGGATTTGTCATCTAGCCATAAAATTCAATATGAGTCTATGTCATGTATGAAGGACCCTTCTTGGGCATGTTACACTTTGTATGAGTCATGAGATAAGTATAAAAAGCCCTCCAAGACAAGCACAAGTATCTCCCTTCAAGTTGGCATCAAAAGGAATGAAGATATGTCTTCTAAGGACATGTCGGCTTATCCTCCTGTCAAGTCGACTTATTTCACTGGAAAACCACTATAAATAGGCAGCTCAACCTCTTTTCATAGTAAGGATTTTGGTGGTCGTCAATTCTGCAATTCAGTCAAGGTTTGAGGCAAAAAAGGAGTGTGAAGATCTCATAAGAAATCTCTCTATCCAAGAGAAGGAGTAAAAATAGAAGAAGAACTATTTAGGATTGTTTTAAGACTGATCTCCACTCAAACATGCAAGGAAAGAAGAGGGTAACTATTATAGTGAAGGGCTGAAGATCTCCTTTTTGTGCTAAAGGCCTAATCAAGGAGTATTCAAGAAGCCGAGTTCAAGAAGAAAGCCAATCCAATCCAAGCGAAGGAGATGAAGAGGTTAGATCACCATGTGTGCTGCAACTAGGGCTGAATAAAGTGCAGATCTAAAGCAAAAGGAAGCCGAAGTTGAAGAATAGCTGAGAAGAAGGAAGAAGCAAGAGGGTTCACTATCGTTGACTCAGGGAAGAAGGACTTCATCAAAGAAGCTTTGTGTCTTGGTATTAGAGCAAAAAATAGGTCAAGGGTCTTGGTCTTGGTATTCATCAATTGGAATCTCTATAAGAAGAAGAATTTGTTCGAGTTTTCCTCTCAAGTGGGAGAGGTTTTGGCCCTGGATGATAACCTACAATTTGTGTCTCTTGTCTCTTTGTGATTTATGAATTGGTAATTGTTTGATGAAGAAGAACACTAATAATATAGTAAAAGAAGATCCCAATCTAAGACATAAAAATTACTCACAAGAAATGACTAATAGAATAGAAATCACTTAATCCTGATGCCCTAGATTTCTCAACATGGTATCAGAGCTAAGGTGACAAAGTCAAGGAAGGGAATATTATCAAGGGACACCCAAGGATCAGATATTGAGGAAGGCATCAAAGCAAAGACCACCTTTAAGACAAAATCTACAAAGGAAGCATTATAACCCTAGATCGAAGAAGGAGTCTACAAAGAAGTCTTGGGATCATCATCAAGAAAATAAGGCCAAGTTGAAGAGATCTATTAATCAAGGCCCTTTCCATCGAATCCATCACCAAGAAGTCATCATTGATCTTCATCAAAGGATCCAAAGAGATCTCACTCTATGTGGGATAAAGGATGACTCTTGAAGAAAACTACATTCATCAAGGAGAAGTTTTCTATTCTCTATATCATCATCAACATTAAGGAAGAAACAAGGAGAAGGAGAATCCTATAAAGTAATTATATTTAAGTCCACATCTGAAATTGTCAAAATGTATTTTTACAAGGAAAGCAACAAATTGGTTGGGGCTTCAAACTATCTTGCATGGAAGAAAAGAAAAGAGTTGAATCTCATTGAAAATGATGTTATGGAACATGTCAAAGGATATATCACTAAACCAATAAAGGAAAATGATCAATCTATTGCAAAGTATATGAAACGATAAGTTAGGGATCAAAGGATTCTCATAGAATCTATGAAGGATTCCCTCTTCCCATATCTATCCAAACTTGAAACTTCAAAATAAATCTATGACAAATTGGTAGAGTTGTATTCCGTAAGCACTGCTAGAGAAGTCATCTCATTAAGGAAATAACTCTACAAGTTGAATATGTAAAGGGAAGGTGGAATAGCCCCATACTTTATGAGGATATCTGGGATCTGGGATCAACTACAAGATCTGGGAGAAGTCATGTCTGATAGAGAAACGACTATAGTTTTATTAAATGCACTACCGAAGGAGTGGGCTAAATTTATTTCAAGTATTTATGGGAATAAATAAGCTACTCCATTCTTGGATCTATGGTCACTGTGCAAGATTGAAGAATATAGACTAAAGGAAAAATCTGATGTGGGAGCAGGTGAACAAACTCAAGTTTATGCTACAATGACTAGAAGAAAAGGAAAATTTGGGAAGTCTAATTCTCAGAAATAGAAAAGGGACACGGCTAAGATCTAATGCTATGGGTGTCAATAATATGGACGCTACAAAAGTTATTTTCCTAAGACCAATAAGGACAATAAAAAAGAGGAAGAGAAGAAGTCCATATCACCAAAGAAGTAGAGAAAGTTGAAAAGAAGAAGTCCAAGAAAAAGGAAGTAAGAGATCTCTATTACTGAGATAACCTTCCTCACATAATTTATTTTCAAGTTCCTAAGTCTTATGTTGTAATATATGGCTATCATGATTCACTAAGTAAAATACTGGGATGCATCAAGGCATCATAGAAGCATTGAAGGCAAGAGCTCAAGACATCATCACAGAGAAGCATGAAGTATGGTTATAATATATGGAAGTCAAGGATATAGCTCTTGATAATATCATTAGAAACATAATTTGCAAGGTCATATAGTACAAGGTTCATGATACATCTGTCAAAAGGAAACATCTACTGATGGAGATACTTTAGATCCTTAAGATTCTCTGATGGAATCTTCATTGAAAGGTTCACTGATCAAGAGGGGAGGAAGTGCTTCATCAATAATTCCAAACTTGTGGAATTTATGGGATGATGGTATTATGAAATAAAAATGAAGCAGATCAATGAATTGAAGCTCTTTCAATCAAGGAAGTTGTTGCTAGAAGTCTGGATGAACCAATGGAAAAATGAGTTATGTATTCTTACATTTGATATTGTAGAAGTCATATGGTTGCACATATCATGAACCAATGATCTATATTAAGAGCATGACCAAAATAAAGAATCTCCTCCCTCAAAGGGATACAGGAATGCATGGGTCACACATTCACTAGGTGAAATCAGCATAATATGTCCTCATATGAAGAATGAGGTGGTTGAATACAATTGAGGAACTTTGATTGGAAGCTCCTGAGAATGAAATGTGTGAGGAAAGGAAGGAATATATCATGGGATATGCAACCATGAAGGAAGGAAATTAACATCAAAAGGCCAAGAAGATTTAACTAGGATATCTCTGTGGAAGATATGTAGGCTTTGATGGAGTCTGAAAAATAAAGAGACCCTTGAAAATATATATATATTTGGGAGATGTGTCGATATGTATGAAGGATGACGATGCAAATTAGAATATGTCATGATGAAATACCATCACAAAAGTATGATTTTAATGTTCATTCCTTTAATTTTGAACAAATATATGGATGGGTTTATGCAGGGATGCTGAGGGAAGATCTATGGATGTCTTCCAACACCAATGCACATGTAGTAGCATGAAATATCCTTAAGTAAATATGGCATGGAGAAAGTAGCATGGCATTAAGGAAGGCCATATATGGACTAATGGATCACTTTCCGGTGATGACAGGGCTAACTCATGGATGAAAGTGATGGATGGTCGATGCCCTATGTAGAAGTGCCCTATGTAGAAGTCCCAAACATGAAGACTCCTAGATAATGAAAAAAATTTCATGACATCATGAGGAGGAGTTCTTCAAGAAGTCAATTGTCCCATCATCTCCACCTGAGGAGTTGTTTTATGTCCCTAATTAAGAGGGAGCCTGGAAACAAGTTTCTTACTTGGAAGAAACTTGGAAATTCCTAAGCCAAGAGGGAGCTTAGGTACATTCCTTTTGTAGAAATGAGTACATTCCTTTATTGGAATATATATGTCCTCCCTAATTAAGAGGGAGAGATAGACACATCATTATTTTCTTCACTTGTTAAGATAGAATGGAGGATTGGGTAAGCATCTGGCATCTGATACTAATTGAGGATGAGGTAGGGAATCAAAGATAAGAGTAGTCGTAGAGGGTTGATATTCTTTGAGGATTGGGAATCCAAGATAAGAATAGTCCTGATGGAACACACCAAAAGAACCCAGGTGGGGTATTTTTTAAGAGATACAATGATGAGGGTATCTATACATCATTGGTCTTGCCAACATTGTGCTCAGATCTCGTGGAGAGAAAGAGTTATTAGTCAAGACCTTGTTATGTAACAATTATGGTTGATATGATGCTAAATAGATGTGTTACTAATCCAACTCTTCTTATGAGGAATTCTTCATATTGAGAATGACCAAGTACCATTATCAATACCTCCCTAGTTAAGAGGGAGGTTTGAAAAGTGTAACTAGGTTTGGTCTTCATAATGACATGTGTAATTCCGATTTTATGTAATTGATGAAAAGAAGAAAAATAAAATTATTATTGTAATGCTTGTCTCATGGGTTTCATGAGCAATGGATTTTATATATAGTGATGGCTCCCATTGTGAGCCTTTAGGATTTTTCATATAGTCATAAAAGTTAGTTTGAGTCTATGTCATGTATGAAGGACCCTTCTTGGGCATGTTACATTTTGTATGATTCATTAGATAAGTATAAATATCCTTCCAAGAAAAGCACAAGTATATCCCTTCAAGTCAGCTTCAAAAGGAATAAAAATATCTCTTCAAAAGACACATCAACTCATCCTCCTGTAAACTTGGCTTATTATCACTGGAAACCCACTATAAATAGGTAGCTTGGCCTCATTTCAGAGTAAGGATTTTGGTGGTCATCAAGTCTGAAATTTGGTCAAGGTATGAGGAAGAAAATAATTGTGAAGATCTCACAAGAAGTTTCTCTATCTAAGCGAAGGAGGAAAACTATAAGAAGATATGTTTGGGATTATTTTAGGACTGATCTCCACTCACACGTGCAAGGAAAGAGGAGGGTTACTGCTATAAAAAAGGGCCAAAGTATCCTTTTTGTGTTAAATGCCTAATCAAGGAGTATTCAAGAAGCCGAGTTGAAAAAGAAAGCCTTCCATTCCAAGCAAAGGAGATGAAGAGGTTAGATCACCATATGTGTTGCAACTAGGGCTGAAATAAAGTGCAAGTCTAAAGAAGAAGGAAGCCAAAGTTGAAGAATAGATGAGAAGAAGAAAGAAGCAAGAGGGTTGACTATTGTTGACTCAGGGAAGAAGGACTTCATCAAAGAATTTATATGTCTTGGTCTTGGAGTGGAAAATAGGTCAAGGGTCTTGTTATTGGTATTAGTCAATTGGAATCTCTATAAGAGGAAGAATTTGTTTGGGTTTTCCTCTCAAGTGGGAGAGGTTTTTGCCTTGGATGATATCCTACATTTTGTGTATCTTGTCTCTTTATGTTTTATGCATTGGTAATGTTTGATGAAGAAGAAAACTAATAATATAGTAAAATAATATCCTAATCTAAGAAGTAAAAAGAACTCACAAGAAGTTACTAATGGAAGAGAAAGCAATTAATATTGATGCCCTAGATTTCTCAATATTTACCTATGGCTGAATGGTGGTATAACACTCCTCATACTGTAGCAAAAATGACCCCATTTATGTCACTTTATGGATACCATCCACCATCCATCACATCATCTTTAAGAGAAAAATATAAGGCTCAAGTAGTGGAAGATCACATTGAACATCAACAACAAGTTCTCCAACTCTTAAAGGATAACCTCACTATGGCCCATAATTGAATGAAACAATAGGCAGATCAAAATTGTAGTAAAGAACTTTTTATGTAGGTGATTAGGCATTTTTACGTCTACAACCATATAAACAAATGTCCCTTAAGCAAGATAAGAAGGATAATAACTTATCACCCAAATACTATGGTCCTTAAAAGGTGTTGTAAAATATTGGTACTATGACATACAAATTGGAGCTACCTACATCTTCCTGAGTATGCCAAGTTTTCCATGTTTCATTCTTAAAGAATGTTATTGATGACAAGATCCCTGCTCAAGAAATATTTCCAGAACTTGATGAAGAAGGAAAAATGGTATTGGAGGCTGAAGTAGTAATAGAAACACGAAGTCAAAAACTACATAATCAATCAATTTTAGAGTATCTCATTAAGTGGAAGAACTTACCCGTTGATGATTCCACATGGGAGGATGAGAATTTTATATAAAAGCATCCAAAACTACTCAAGCATTGAGGAGAACACTTTTTTTTTAAGGAGAGGGGCATGTTATGTCCCTATAATACTAGTGTATTCCCCTTATTGTTATTGTTCATGTATCCCCATATTGTTATTTTTGTGCGAATGTAGCCCCCATATTGTTATTATTGTGCCCTTACATTATTATTGTTATGTAGGCTCTAATTATATTATGGCCCTTTAGACTCCTATATATACCAAGGAGGTATTTTCATTTGTATCATCCAATAATTCTTCATTTATGTAATGCAAAGGAGGTTTCCCCCTTAAAGAGGCTATTTCTCAAGTCATTGATCTATCTTTTCTTCTATTTTGTGAGCTGGTTTCATAACATGACTCTTAAAATTCCACACATTACATTTTGTACTTTTCTTGAGAATACATCATTACATTCCACATGATGATGTGGCATGACACATGGACACATATTGACTATTATGATGACATGTGTACAAGTTACAACTTGAAAATGATGACATGTACTTCACGATGAGGTGGCAATGCTAAGCCATTTTCCATGCTGCATCATCTTGCATTGTTGATGGTATATCTAATCTACGCTTCATCTTCATGAAATATTGACTTTGTTTCTTATCTTCACCCTCCAAAGGGTCTTGGATGAGCTTTGGAGTCCTTTCAATCATCATGCAACGTATTCTTTCTTTCTTAGTCCAAGTCTGAGGCTTCAAGGTGTGCATGTGTGCTCAAGCAAGAGAGAGATAGAGCTCAAGGGCATAGGTCTGAAGCATGAGGGAAGTAATTCCTGGGTTTGGAGTGTGATCATGCACTCAAAGGGACTAAGGAGGGTGTATTGTGCATAGTCCAATCGCGAAGGAGAAATTGTTTGTTGTTTCAGGGTGTGATCATGTGCTCAAGGAGGGTACAGTTCTTCAATTCGAAGTAGTGCACTCAAACGAAGGCTTCAGGCTTCATGATTGCACCATGTTCTCTAAGGGAAGAGGGAAGGATGAAGGTTTCAAGCATCGTAATTGTGCCATGTGCTCTAAGGGAAGAGGGAAGGATGAAGGCTTCATGATTCAAGACTATGTCATCTGCTTTTTAAGAGACAAAAGGTCCTTGATTTTCCGAAGTGCACCTTGTTGTTACAAAGTGTTGTTCATTGTTATGAAGTGCACTTCATTGTTTTGAAGCTCACTTCATTATTCCAATGTTCACTTCATTGTTTTGAAGTGTGCTTTGTTGTTTTCAAGTGTGCTTTTGAAGGGAGAGAAGGTACTTATCCTTCTAAAGTGTGCTCAAATGGTGCGTGTTCTTCTGGAGTGAAATTTTTCACTAAGTGTTTGAAGTGTTCTTAGGATTTGGAGGGTGAATTTCTCTCAGCAGTTTCTACTTGTTCATCTAGAATGCACTATTCACTGTGGGAGGTAGCAAAAGGCTAGATCACTTATCCTAGGAAGTACTAATGCAATGTGAGAGGGAGGAGACCTTAGAAAATACTTAGTGAATAAGTATGGGAGGAAAAGATACATCAATGAGGCTGATGAATAAGTTGCACTCATCACCTAGTAATAGGGCTAATGCCTTTACAACTTACACTGAGCAGGAGGACCAAGAAGAGATCCCAAAATGCCTAAGTGTGGGACCAACAAAGTAGGAGAAAGAAATTACACGACTCAAACGTGGACTACACACATAAATTCCATCAATACAAGCCAACATAATGTACAAGACTCATGAACAATAGTCACATCTTAAAACAAAAACAAAGAAACACTTATTTCTAAGTGCAACAGTTGAAATGACACATTACAACACTAATTAGAACACAAGTTGCAACAAAAGTGTCGATTGAGATTAAAAAATGTGCTAAGATATATGAATATGTCTGGTGCATATTCTAATGATATGTAAGAACATCCCATGCAGAAGAGTGTTCCAAAACTAACTTTGTTGATGTGAAAAAGTATGACGCATGCAAGAGGAAAAAAAAGTGAAATCTGCAATAGGTGGAAAACATGAAGATGACACTTGAAAAACACGATCGAACTTGAAAGTGTTACATGTCAAAGCAAAGATAACATGAAAACAAAACTTATTTAAGTGAAAGTGAGGAAAAGCGACAACCGCAAACGTAAAAATGACACTTGTGAAAGTGAGTGCGCAAAAGCAACAATTGAGAAAATGCATCGAAATAGAAATAAAAATGCAACCAAAGTGAGGGAGATTGTCAATGAAAGTGTGCATTGATTGTTGCCATGAGTTGAAAATTGCACATGCACTGTCTTGATGGATGGTACTATGCCTGTTCAAGCTTGCATAAAGGAAGTTTTCTCATGAACTCATCGAAGACTGAGCATGTGTGTGAGTAAGTGACTCAACAATTTAAAATGAGGATGAAGACTTAAACCCTTTACAAAACATCAATTGACCATGGAGTAACCGTAGGGTGACAAACTGTAACATCCTCGGTAGGATCCAAAATTTAAGTGTAGGCAAAATTTTGGAGGGTGTTGATCGCGACATCAACACTTGGCAACTGTAAGATCCCTTGACTACCAACTAGGTCTATAACTTAAGTTACCAAAAATAGGTGTTTTTTTTTTCTCTTTTACAATTAATTTGTATATATATCCATAAGTACACCATATAAATTAATATATGTAAGTTTTCAATTAAATCATATAAATCCTTAATAAATTTTTGAAGATATAATTAAATTGTCTCAAATCCAACTATAATATTAAATGTTAATTTTAAATAATAAAATATGACTTCACACATCAAACCCATCCATGTTTCATAAAAACATTGAAAATAAATCCATATTATTTCTATATGTTAACAATATTCTATATAGACTTTGTATCATGCCTTTGGCCTTTAATATTACATGAAAACTAAAAAAAAAAATCATCGCATAAATTATAAGTCTTCCAAAAATGAAGAAGAACTCATCATATCTGAAACATTCATTCCATGTAACATAATGTTTAGATATAACATTTGATCTGTCCATTTGAAGAATCTTTCTTTGCAACAATACCCTATATTTAAACATAAATTCTTCCATTTTAGAAATATTTGATACCATTATAAAACCATTAAATGATCACAACATGGGGATTCATTTCCATTTCTTCTTCTCAATATCTTATTTAGTGACATCATTGTTAGATATTTTTAGTCGTGATGGAAAACAATCTGTCTTTTCTTTTAGCTCATATATTTTTGACCCCACTAGAATACTTTCTTCTTAAATCTCTGGTATTATAAATTGAGTTATATTTCTAATTTCAAATCCATTTATCTTACTTCCAAATTGGTTTTCTTATTTACCCCAAACAACTAAAATTAATCTCTTTATGTACTTTGAGAGTCTTTCATGATACAATAGTTTTAACTTGCAGTATATATAATATATATATATATTATATATAATATATATATATATATAATATATATATATATATATATATATATTCTAAAAGGAAAAATCCAACATAATTCTTATTTCAGTTTTTAAAAGCGTAAGATACAATTTCCAATACTTAATAAATTACATACAATTTCAATTACTTAATAATATGGTAATATTTATATTACTTTAAAAGCATGAAAAAGAAGATGATGCCATTGAATCTCAAGCTTAGCAAAATAAAGTCAATTTGATATTCGAATAACATCCCTATCAAGGAAGAATACCAAAGTGTGGTGTCCATAAGTGATTGGCCATACTTACCAAAATATGTACAATTGGACTAAATATTCGTATTATTACAATTGCATGTTGCATGAAACAAAGTCAAAGTATATCTTTCCAACCTACAGAAATAATCAAAGTATTCTTTTCAATGACAGTCCAAACAAACAAAACAAAGTTTTCTTTCACATTGTCCAAACAAAATTACTCCATGTGGAAGCTCACTTACTAAGATTTGGTGCTATGTGGAGTGAAACATTGAAATAATAATAAATTATTTAAACTCATTCCTAAATCAACTATTGGTAAAATGACCAAAGATCCCAGTTTATAAAATTTAATAGTAAATGTTATAAAATATTGCAAAACTTATCTTCTTTCAAAAATTATCTCACTAATATTTTTGACCAAAATAAAAATTTTAAACTACATAATGCAAATGGATAAATCATAAAGTCTCATTTGCCAAGAATGCATATAAGTATTACCAAGGTTATAAAAGATTACCAATGTTATAAAAGATACCAAGGTTAATCTCTTTCACCAACCAATACTTTTGGCAATAATGAAAACTTCAAACTATATATTGTAAAGGGAGGAATCATAAACTCATATTTTCCAAGAAGGTATATAACATTTTATAGTAAAAGTTACAGATGATTACCACACTAATTTATCTCTTAATGTTTTATAGTAAAAGTTACAAAGATTACCGCACTAATTTATCTCACAACTAGTAGTTATATCACACATTAACCAAAGTAAATGTAACATGCCAATATATACACCCATCAAACTAAAAGCATTATCCACCATTGCATTTAATGATACGATGCTCTAAATTAGCACATTAACATTGGTAAAAAAAAATAAGTAGAGATATCTGTTTTTCTTTTCTGTAAAATGAATAAGCTTTATATTTCAAAGAATACGTAAATCATAAACAATGTGCCCAGTGCCTTCAAAACAATGACAACTAAACTCTGAAACAAGACTTTTGTGGAACAATATTATTAGATGAAAGACGAACATATAAGCTTTAAGGAAACCAATTAACCAAAGGAGGATACTAAATAATACGAATATGAACATCATCTCTTTCAATTATATTTTACATGACATGGTTTGTTTTTTTCTTCTACCTTTTTTTTTTACTCAGACAGGTAAATTACAAAAATTAACAGAATAATAACTCTTCTTCAATACATGCTTTCATAAACAAAAATGTACAATAAAATAGAGAGCTACAAATTGAAAATAAGAACAATACGCTTGTAATGGATAGAATACATAGGGATTAAAATTAACACTATATATTGTCGGCTCACAACCCATTTGAATGAAAGAATTACTAATTGGAGTCGTTATTCACCCATTGGTTAAAACAAAAAAATATTCTTGCAGTTCTATAATTTCAACATATGTATAAAAAAAGAAATAAATGATAAATCATTGACTATGATTAGATCTTTTAGAATGAAAAGAACTATTTAAAAGGTGAACTAACTACATCTTCATCCAAGAAAGATTAATTAAAGAAAAATATAACAAACTGGAAATTTTACCCGATACTCAGTCATTCTACATTGTTTAGCAGTTCTACTTGCCAGCTCCAACAAGCCAGTCAGTTTTACCACCCAACCATATCCAAGGGAAAACTTTTTTCACTAGAACTCTTTAGTCATATGAGCTCACAAATAGTACCAAATTCAACAATAGTGAGAAATGTTGGGAGAACTAAGGAATATATCTTATCTTCCTCTCACACCACTTAGTTTCCATCAATTGGGAAAAATTATCAAGATTTTTAATTTAGTATTTTAGTAGTCATTTCAACATTATCTCCCTACTCTTCTTGGTATCCTCCCCCATGGGGATTTTCTTTTCAATATTTATAAGCATTGAGTGGAGTGATACCTCACCCCTTCATGAAAAAATTAACCTATTTTTAATTTATTATAATTCATAATTCACCACCCTTCCATCAAGTGGAAACCTCTAAATATTTTCTTAATAATTTAATTACTTTAATTATCTAATATTCACCCCCCCATGTGTCCTTTCTAGAAAACTTTCTATTACTGATTTTTCAAAAATAGGTAATTACTATTTTTGTATTAAAATAATTTTGATTCAATTGACCCTCTAAAGTGGGTAAATTGGAGTTAATTCAACTGAAAGTTTAACTTAGATTAATTCACATGGTTGATGTAATCACTTAAGTGGTGTTTATTTCTAGTCAAATAATAGGGATTCCACACCCCTATTGTGCACCTCTCTTGACTTGTTAGGACTCTGCACCCTTGCCTTGTACCTAGGACTTCGCATCATAGTAGAATTAAGACTCACGCCTTGATCTTTCAGAAAGTTAGGACTTCGTGCCTTGATATTTTCCATAGATTCTCATCTATGCTTCTTTGAATCTCCATGCTTTGCCTCAAGGTACTGGTTGTGGGATCATATGCATCTAATGATTTGTTGGAAAGGTCTTGTTTCCCCATACCTGCATGCATCATCATGTTGTATATTAAACACATAAATTAAAATTCATAATGAATTAATTCAATCACATTTTACCCAACTATATACATGACCTCCATGATCATTTATTATCTGAGCATCCTTCTTGACAAGTAACTATGTTCATTGGCAATTCTTGCTAAATGCATTGTTAAGCATACATAATCATGTAATTCATAGATCGTCAACAAGGTTATGGTCAATTAACTGCTCCACATAGTAGCTTTTTTTCATGTGTCACAATCATAGACCATCATTCATGTCATGCACCAAAGTCAAAATAGGATGCCAAAAGAGAAACATCGATAATATGAACTTAACCAAAATTAGTCTTATACACACAACCATATATATTATCATAAACATGCAACAAAACTAACTAACCAAGAAGGGACACTACAATTATACAATAGTAGAACTCCAACTTTTCTATTTAGGTTTAATTCTCTAAGTTCAAGGTGTCAATCTTTCAGGAAGTATTGATTCACCTTGTGGATTACCTTGGCTTTCCTACTCAACCCAGTTAGAGATATAGTCCCCTCCAGTCCCTTACTCAGTTTAACACATATCAAGGCTTTCCAAATCACAATTGTTTCAATCTAGGAGAGGGTAATTTATAACTGCGAGTTTATCAGAGTATGATTTTTCATATCTGGTGTTGTTCCACTACCAGCAGGCCTAGACAGTACCCCGGCAGAGTCACTACAAGAACACAAGCATCTCTTAGCTACTAGCAATCCTGAACAATACCCCAAAGAAGTTACTTGTTTCACCTATCTGTCTCAGAAGCCTTTCTCTTCTTTCACCCTTTATTTATTTTATTCATAGGGATGTGCTTAGGCACTTATTATTTCATGGGTGGAAGAGGATCCTATTTTATTGAGAGAATGAGAGGTTGTTCCTTCAAAGAAGGTAATATAGACCTATGATATTGGTTTTCTTGCTAATTTATTTTCCCCTTACCCTTCTCTATTTGATTGGATCAATGAGAAAAACACTATTTAATTACAATACCAAGTTGAGGAAAGAGGGTCCTAGAATAGATACAAGATTTATAGTTCCACCAAAAACTTTTCGATCGAGTGGATCATATTTTCCATTAAAAAATCATTAACTTTAAAGATTTGTAAACCCGGATAGAGAAGAGGTAACAAATTAGCCAAGCATTGTTCATCATAACAATTTCCCTTTTCAAGTTTTTCCACATTGTTTTTTGAGCCAAAGATAAGCATCTTTCATGCAAAGTCTTACTAGAAAAAACAAATGGAAAATACATGACAATACAACAAAAAAACAGAAAGAACAAAACAAATGGAGGTGGAACATACAAAATATGTAGAATATACAATAAGAAAACAAACAAATGTAGAGGCTTTATGGAGATCAGGATAGAGGGTGGATGAAATGCAAGGGGAACTACATGCGACTAAGCCTAATCATAACCTAATCAACTAGAAGGTCAGGGTTAAGTGTAATGATACTTCCATTGTAGCCATCATCGTTCCCGACCTACAACCAGAAAGATACGAGAAATTAAGAGCAATATAAAATAATGTGCAATAGAAAAGATAAGAACTTTGAAAACTTGCACAAATAACTGAAGGTCTAGCTTATTTCCAAAATAGTGTGCCATACCAACCAATTTTAACCAGTTTCAAGCTTTACCTTGTTTCTTGAAATATTGATCATTTAAACTTTGTAGGATGCTTGCGAGTGCACATTCATCTACGCTTTCAGTTCCTATGAACATCAGAAAATATCAAAACTTGTTACTTGTAACATAGCTTGCCAAGTAAGATTGATCTAACCATTAAACAATTGGATCATGTTATTCATAACGACAAATTTGAATACCTCGAGACTTATGAGAAAACAAATTTTCAATTAATGCATTCAAATCACAATGAGAATCTATGGTATTATGATCAAAGTGGTCAATTAACATATAAGGTTCTCGATTTTCTATCGATTCCCTCTATATCTGATTACATGCATTGACAACAATATGGAAGCTAAGAGCATTAAAAACAATTGTTGACATGATAGAACTAGGAAACCAATTAGAATAAAGTGTTGACAAAATATTAGAAACACGCGTCAAAAGAAACCCAGAATTTGTATCAGCATGAGGGTTTTGGTACGTTGAATGATTAAAACATTTGAAAACACTGAAGCAGAGAAATTGTGTAAGGAAGATAATTAGATTCAAAACATACACAAAAGAGATAAGAAGGTGAATAATCATGGAGAGTTAAACAAAGAGAAATACTCCAACCCAAAATAACATTTACCTTGGTAATCAGAATGACAAGCTTTGAGTAGTAAGGATCTGCGAAAGATGTGCTCTCCAACCCTCGACCTAACTCAAGGGGTTGACATGAAAAGGAGCTAACCAAACAAGAATATTTCATCTAATCAGAAGTTTTGTATTGAAGATCAACTTGAAAATATCAAGATTCCTTTAAGAATGAACTCATAATTAATGGATGAATGTTAAGGAAACAATTATGTGTGAAAATATGGATGCAACTTAGTTTGGAGATCTCAACAAGATTTCGAGAACCTGACATAACCATCAGTAGGAGTTGAAGTGCATCGACTTCCTGATAGGTATTAAAACTTTCAAATGATGGATGGTCAAATTTGTGTGGCTTAGAAACATCAATAGGCAGACATGCACCACTATCATCTGATGTCTCAATGAAAACACTATCAGTTCCACTACTTTGATCAAATTTAGTATTAAGCATATTACACTCTTAATGGATATAAAATTGAGATACATCAATTTGAAAAATACCTTGATCATTTAGAGTTGGAACATCTTCCTCCTGATTAACTAAATATTTACAATTGAATAAATCATGAATAATAGATTCAAACTTTTCATCATTTGATTGTAGTATCACACCATATTGTACCTAATTGCAACCACGATCAACCAGATAAGTATCAAAAGGATTTAGGGGGGATTCTGTTGTGACAAATTTATCAAACATATATGGGTACAATGAATAGAGTGCTATAGGTGAAGAAGGATTGAAAGACTCAGGAGGAGGAGCATCAGTTGTACTTAAATCAAATTGAACTTGAAAGAACAATAGATCGACATCATTGTCATTAGTATAATGGTTAAAGATAGGCATACCAATAGGACACTCAAATTGAAAAGGATCTTCCAAATATTCAAGAACCAGACAACTTACCACTTCATATTTGTCATCTAAGGATGTATGAGTTAAAGAAGATTCAATATCATTTTGAATTAAAAGAGCATCCCAATTCACAAATGGATATCGTAAACTGTGAGAAACAAATATCGAATCGATAACTTGTAAATCCAAGCCCTCAAAATAAGATAATATATCATTCGATATACTTCGATGTTCACCACCATACATGTTAATGGAAACAAGGATTCCGTGGTGATGGTTATCCAAAGTATAAAATTGGATGCGAGGTTAAGAGTCATTTGATAGGTTATCAAGAATAAAAGATCAAAGATCAACCAAAAAGGAAAGGTTATCATTTTGAAAGAGGGAAGAAAGATAAGACATATCTTCAACACTTTTCTCCTCTCCATGCAAAATACAACTACCTTGTTCTTGATTATTGCTTGAAAAAATAGGTTGAACATCATTATGAGATGAAGTAGGTGAAACAAGAAAATCATGAAACATAGGTGGTAGAGGTTGAAGGGTATCATAAATTGAATCAAATTAAAGACTTGAATTATGCATATTTATGTGACCTTGAAGACTTACATGATCAACCTTCACCTTATAATCCTTGCAATTACTAGACCATTCTAATTTTTCGTTGGTAGGATGTGGATGATAAGAATTGGATGGAGGTTGAATCAACAAATCAACAATTTTATTTTTAGATTTCCCAACTTTAGCATCATCACCAAGGAGCACCCAAATTCATACTAGAAAAGGAGGACCCAAATTCATACTAGAAAAGGAGGAGGAAAAGGAATTAAAGGAATAGTAGGTTCCTCCTCAGAAGATTAAGGTATCCCATGGTTTGCAAAAGGTGGGGAGAGATAATGATTTGGGGGTCTAGATTCAAAAGATCTCAAAGAGCGCATAATGAAATTATGAAAAAATTCCATAATGAAATCTAAATCAATAACTCCTTATGGAAATTCATAACAAGTGTGAAGAAACAGATTAAGAAAGTCTTTTGCAGATTCATGGGATTCCATTCTAAGTAAATCAATTCTATCACATACATGTCCATAACCATACCTCTCAAAGGCTTCACAAATATCCTTAATGCATTACTCGAGTGAATGGATAGAAGTAGTAGGTAATGTATGATACCATTTCTTAACTCGACCTTCAAATGTGATAGTGAACAACCTGATCATGACATATTTACAATGAATTCCATTACAGAGACAAAAATGTATAAATTGAAAGAAGTGTCCAAGGACAGTTAGTTTACTCTTGTCGTCGAACTTGAATTGAGAGAAGTCATGAATGATTTCCGCATGGATGGAAAAATCTATCCCTTTAGAAAAACATCTCAAGATTATGATTTGGGAAAGAACCATTTAAGATAAGAGAATCAAAATAGACTCAATGAGCACAACTTGTCATTTGGACCTCCCTCTAGCATCAGAATGTTGACGGTGCTGGATATCACCAACATACAGGGGTCCTCCCTGATGTGAAGTCCCAATTAGACCTCACACCATTTGGAGGATGAGCCCCATCTGGAGTACCGACTCAGCCACCATAATTGTAAGGTTCACCTTAGTTTCAACAGATAACATAAGAAATTATATACATAAACCTTGAACAATCAAGTAAGTTGACATTGTGAAACACTTACTTCAATGTGTAAAATGATACTTTCATAAGTGGGAGAAGAGAGTGAGTCTCTAGAAGCGATTAATAGTGCTAACCTAAGAGAGACACACAAGAGCATAAAAATATTCATTAACGAAATAGTCCACATAATGATTGTTTAAAGCTAATAAAACACACATTCAACTAGATGAGTACCAAAATTACCGAAATAGTTCAATTTCTCCAGTACATATCAACAAAAAATATATTGTAAACATCCCAAGCTTAGTCCCAAAACATTTATGATACATGGATGACAATATGTTGGATCAGTGGATTTAAATTAGGTGAAAGATCCAAGTACATAGTTACAATGACGAGGCACTAGTTCGAGTAGTGGAACATTAAGTCACTTCTTTCTTCTCCAAAGAATAGTTTTATCTCCTATGTTAAGTAGAGAAGCCAAGACTAGCTCTCTAAATCTTTAAGCCTCCAAAATCATTTTTCTTGAGTTATGAGATTGTTGTTATAACAAGGGGGGTGACCTTTCATATCTACATGACTCGTGAGTTACCCTCATGACTCTTGGACTTCAATTATGACCTTTGGACTTCTATGCAACTCTTGAACTTCTAAATGACTTTTTGACTTCTCCTAAAACATTTTATCCATATATGACTACGCGAATCTTCATGTTCCACATATGAATCTTAGAATTCCATAATTACATTTCATCATTTTCTTGATAATGCATCATTACATTCCACATGATGATGTGGCATGACACATGGACACATATTGACTATTATGATGACACTTGTACAAGTTACAACTTGACAATGATGACATGGACTTCACAATGAGGTGACAATGCCAAGTTATTTTCCATGATGCTTCATCTTGTGATCTTTATGGTAGATCTGATCTATGCTTCATTTTCATGAAAGATCTAATTGTTTTCTTATCTTCGCCCTCCAAAGAGTCTTGGATGAGTTTTGGAGTCCTTTGAGTTGCTATGCAATGTCTTCTTCCTTTCTTAGTCCAAGCTTGATGCTTCAAGGTGCGCTTGTGCGCTCAGGCAAGAGAGAGAGAGATAAAGGGAACAAGGTGCAGGTCTGAAGCATGAGGGAATTCATCTGTGGGTTTGGGATACAGTCATGCACTCATAGGGACTAAGGAAGACGAAAGGGTGCATAATGAAGGAATGGAGGGGTCAAGCTTTGAGCTTTCCTAGTGCTCTAGTTTGCTCATGAGAAACTAGGAGGGTGCAGAGCGAACAGTTTAAGCATGAAGGGGAAATCATTCATTGGTTTAGGGTGTGCTCATGTGCTCAAGGAGGGCACAATTCTTAGATTCGAAGGAGTGCACTCAAATGAAGGCTTCAGGCTTCATGATTGCACCATGTGTTCTAACGGAAGAGGGAAGGATGAAGGCTTCAGGCTTCCTGATTACGCCATGCACTCTAAGGGAGGTGGGAAGGATGAAGGCTTTAGGTTTTTTTATTATTCCATGTGCTCGTGCTTCAAGACAATGTTGTGCACTTTAAGGAAATAGGGAAATATGAAGGCTTCATGGTTAAATATTGCACCAAGCTCTCATGGTTATAGACTGTGCAATTCACTTTTTAAGAGACAAAATATCCTTGATTTTCTGAAGTATGCCTTATTGTTCCAAAGTGTGCTTCTTTGTTTTGAAGGGCATAGTTCTCTCAACAATTGTAGCTTGTTCCATTGGAATTCACTTTTCATAGTGGGAGGCAACAAAAGGCTAGATCGCTTATCCTACAAAGTAATAATGCACTGTGAGAGGGAGGATACCTTAGAAAATACTTAGTGCACAAGTATAGGAGTAAAACACACATAAATGAGGATCATGAATAAGTTTTGCTCATCACCTAATAAGAGGGCTAATGTCTTTACAACTTGCACTGAGTAGGAGGACCAAGAAGAGCTCCCAAAATGGATAAGTGTGGGACCAATAGAGTAGGAGAAAGAAATGCATCCAACATGACTCAAACATGGAACAAACCTTTAAAATCGATCAATACAAGCAAAATAATGCACAATACTAATTAATAATAGTCACACCTTAAAACAACATCAAAGCGACACCTATTTCTAAGTTCAATAGTTGAAACGACACATTACAACAAATAGAACACATGTTACGACAAAAGTGTTGACTAAGACCAAAAGGTGCGCTAAACTATAGGAATGTGTTTGGAACATATTCTAATGATATGTACGACCATCTCATGTAGAAGAGTCTGCTAGAACTAACTTTGGTGATGTGCAAAAGTGTGACACATGCAGGAGAAAAAAAAAACAAAAGTGAAACATGCAACAGGTGGAAAACATGAAGAAGAAACTTGTAAAACATGAATGACCTTGAAATAAACACATGTCAGAGCGAATGTAACCTAAAAATGACACTTATTAAAGTGAAAGTGAGTAAAATTAACCGCCACAAACATAAAAATGACCCTTGTGAAAGTGACAGTGCGCAAAAGTGACAATTGAGAAAACTCACCGAAATAGAAATACAAACATAATCAAAGTGAGGGAGAATGTCAATGAAAGTGTACACTAAGTGCTGACATGAGTTGAACATCACACATGCACTATATTTATGGATGATGTTATGCATTTTCAAGCTTGCATAAAGGAAATGTGCTCATGAACTCGTCTAAGACTGAGCATGTGTTGAGCAAGTGATTCGACAATTTAAAATGAGGAAGAAGACTTAAACCATTTACAAAACATCAATCGACCATGGAGTAACCATAGGGTGGAAGATCATAAGATCCTTATTAGGCTCCAAAATGCAAGTGTAGGAAAATTTTTGGAGGGTGTTGGTAGAAGCTTCAACAGGTAGTTGCTAGTCCAAAGTGCTTAAGACCATCTGTGAGATGGTTGTATGTCTAGGAGCAGGAAATTAATAACACAAGAATATAATCTAGCTTTGTTCTTAATGGGAGATAAGCACAGGTTTCTTTGGTTTAGTTAGTTACTTTAGGTTCACTATTTACTATTGAAATGACCCTGGAGGATGAGCTCAAATATTCACACCTCTAGATTGCAATTTGAGTTAAATCACATTGATCCCTTAAATCACGAAGTCACAAAACTGCACTTGGAAAGGTTAATGATTTATGCAAACTGATCTACTATGTGACTATGCGACCTAGTTTCTTATGAATTCTGCTAATCCTATTGTGTGTAATAGATCTAGTGTACAAATCCTGGACATGACCTCCTCACATGGAATTCCTCTTTATAAATTGAAACCTACTTTATTATACTTCCATGCCTGAAATAAGAAACTATACTCCTTATTAGAGTTGTGCCTCCCATCCCCTGAGCTCTCACACTCAATTTTCCTCTTTAATCCAAAATGTAACACTTGTGGCTATGATCTCTTGATGTCATTTATATGCCCAATTCCAGCTCGTAAACTGGAATTCCATAACCTAAATGCATTATTTGATCACTTGATGGTCTAGATATGTTTGAAAGTGAGATACAATGGTTTATTTTGGGTCCATGTATTTTGATATTTCAATCTTTGATGTAGAAGTGTATATTTTTGTAATCGAATTCATCTATTATAAAAATAAAAATTCTTACGCATTGCTCGCATGCAGACACCCTTTTCCATATGGACTTGAAGCCTTCAGGGTTTGAAGACCTAATTAACTGTTGAAACATGCAACACATGTTTGAAGGGTGTATGTTAAATTCAATGAATCCTGAAGTAAAACTTGTATGCTCTCTCTCTCTCTCTCCCTCCTTGTATTTTGAATTGCATGAAAGACCCCTATCAGAATTATTTTGTGGAGATGTGATTTGTTACAACAACTCATCAGATAATAGTGCAAATTCAGAAGGTGATGATCTATTCTCTTCTGAAGGTGAGAGTGCCAGGGTGTTGGGCAGAGTAATGGGATACATGAAACTTTGAATATAGTTTTGCTTGGGTTAAATAGAAATACGTTGGGGAAAATCCCTCTAGAGATCTACAGTTGCAAATTCACAATTTAAATCTATTGAGAAATCTAGGGGTAGCTAGAATAGGTGATTTATATTACTTTGATAATTGATTATGATGTAATTTAACTTAAATTTTTTAGCATCTTCTTACACTTTATTATAATTAGTGTTCTTATCATCAAATAGCTTCCAAACAACAAAGAACAATGAGACAAGAGGACATAAGATATAGGCTATCAACTAGGGCCAAAACCTCTCCTCTTAAAATGAAAACCCACAAGAACTCTTTTCTTCTTATAGAACTTCAAATGAAAATTTCCAAGACATATGACTCTTTTCAAAGACCCCTCCAGTACTAAGTCAATATTTTCCTCTTCTCTCCAATTGAAACTGAGTGCACCTTGCCTTATAACAACTATAATTTCTCCTTTGACCTAGACTTCATACCTATAACCTTGGAATGCAATTTCAACCTGTAATTATCAACCCGTGATGCAGAAGCCCTAGATGGAACATGTGATATTTTTATGGTCATTTTTCCTTCTTCTCTCATTCACTTGAGATGACTTCTTATTCTTGGAAATTCGACTTGCAAACTTATACTTTTCCACACCAGATTTTGATCTCCTAGGGTAGCTCTAATTTTAGTCTTACTGCTGGAACTGATGCCCTAGTTCACCCACACATGTGAAGTGTATATGACCAAAAAAAATATCCTAATGCTTCACTCTTCTTCCTTGGTTTATTTTTCTTCACTAGGTGTTCTTTTCTCTTCTTATGCTAAAAGGAATTTCTTATTTTCGTCCTCCAAATGAGGTTGAGGTCTTCCTTATATAGAATTCCTGTCACAACTTGTAGGATGACTTGTCACTGTATCTAGGCCAACTTGTCTTGGAGGGTGTCTTGACACATTTTGACTTAAAATAATTCTTTTGACTTTATATATGACACCAAAATGGGTCTTCCATATAGGACAATGACTCGAATGACTTTTTGACTAAATGACAAGCCCTAGAAGCACTCAATGGGTGCTTGACCTTTAAATAAAATAACCTTGAGCATGAAACCATGCCTCAAAAATGACAATAATAAATTTATTTTTCTATTTACGTCAGATACATAAAATCATGATTACGTATGTCATTATTAAGACCAAACCTAGTCACACATTTCAACACTCCCTCTTAACTAGGCAACTATTCGTAATCAATACATGGTACTTGAACATTCTTGAACTAAAGAACTCTCATAAGAAGAGTCAAATTGGTAGGCCATCTCATAAGCTACCTCCTGATCTTATGTTAGAGCATATCATTATACTGACCAACATTGTCTCATAGCAAGGCCTTGAATAAAAACTTTATTTCTCCACAAGATCAGAGCACAATGTTGGTGAGACCAATGAATAATAGACACCATCATCATTGTCTCTCAAGGCACATAGCCCACCCGGGTATTCACAACAAATGTCCTTTTAGAAAAATTACTATCTTGGAATAACACATACTCAAATAATTTCCTCTTTGACTACTCTTACCTATTGGTTGCCCTACCACATCCTCAAATAGTATTAGAATCAATCTCAAATGCTTACCCAATCCTCCATTCATTTTTCCCAACATTAAGACACAAATGATGTGTCTATCTCTCCCCCTCAACTATGGAAGATATACTCATTCCTATAAAAGGAATATACCCAAGCTCCCTCTTGTCTAGGGACTTGTCCAAGCTCCCTCTTAATTAGGGACTTGTTTCCAACAACAACCCTCTACTCTTTGGTGGAGATCATGGTTCTATATACTTCTTCTAGGGATCCTCATTTTGGTGTCATTAGCTTCAATTTATTTCATCATGGAACATCCACTTTCTAGATTTTTCTTCATATGGCATTGACCATCCATCACTTTCATTCAAAAAATCATTAGGTTGAACCAATAGTCATGTCATCCTTCTTTTCATTGGAAAAGTGATCTTCCATTCCACATCTGGATTTTTTCATATAGTTTCCTTTTCCAAGTCATGTTTCATTTAGGATCTTTCATTCATTCCCATGAGAACTAGTTGTAGCTAACATTTACATCTCTCTTTTGGTAGCTCTGTTTCAACACAACCAGATGTTGTTCAAAAATCAAAATGAACATAAAATCAAAGTTACCTTTTATGATGGATTTTCATCGTGACATCTATTGTTGCAAGACACTTGATTATTCCAAGTAGAGGTGAACCATCTAATGAAAATTCCAATGGAGGATCATTATCCTCATCTTGCAAATACTCCTTTCTAATAATGATGGTGTATGATGATCTTTCTCTATCTTTTATCATGCTAAATGAATTTCTTCCAACCATATATATTACTATTTAGGTTGTCTTTTCATGCTTTCAATTAGGATATCATGAGTTACTTCCTTTACATCATAATGATTTCTACAACAATGTAAACTTCTACTTTAACTATCCTTTCAAGCTTCTACAATGATGTCATATGTTCTTTTCTACTTCAATTATATGCTTCTAATATGATGCCATCCTCTAATAAGATGCATCTTGTCATACTTACAATGCTTCAAATCTTTACAATGATATTTTAACTATAGTAGAGGTATCTTCACCTCCTACTTCTCCTTGCTATGTACCTGCAAGAGACCTTAATAGTGAATATCTATTCCTCCTTGATTCCTAGATTTCTTCTCATCAAGTACTTCTATTTCTTCGGTGATATGGGTTTCATTCCTTTATTTCATTTTCGTGTTGTCCTTCTTTAGTTTAGGAAAATATATTTAAGTTCATGTATTCCTAATAGCCATAGCATTGGATATTTGAAATATTAATAGTCTTCTTTTTTTGAGGACCAAACTTCCAAAACTTTCCTTTTCTCCTAGCCGTGGAAACAAATGCTTGAACTTGTTCGTTTGATCCAACATCACTCTTTGCCTTCAATCTAGTTTCTTCAATCTTACATAATTACCAAAGTTCATTGAATTGGGGTATCTTCCTTCTTTCCGTAGATACTTGATACAAATTTTCCCCTTTCATTAGGTAGTGCATTGAGCACAATGATGGTCATTTGTTTTTCGGACATTATTTCCCCTAATTCTTGTAGTTGGTATCTTATTTGTGACACCCTCATAAGATATGAGGCTATCCCCTATTCCTTTGATACTTTCATCTTATATAACTCGGTTCTAAAATATATGACTTCTCCTGCAATGCTTATGAAGAATAATTCTACCAACTTCTGATAGATTTCTTTTAGATTCTCCAACTTTGCTACATAAGGGATGAGAGAATCCTTGATTGATTCTATAAGGATTCTTTGAGCCCTTATTTCCCATTTCATATATTTAGATATAGCTTGAGATTCTTATTTAGGTGGTTTGATGGTTGAACCCTTAACATGTCCAATGATGTCATTTTCTATGAGGATCAAATATGTCATCTTCTTCCATGCAAGGAAATTTGATGACCTAACTAGTTTGTTGCTTTCCTTGCAGAATGAAGTCATTTTAATAGTAGATCCAAACATAGATATAAAGGTACTTACTTGTCAAGTGAAGATTCTTCTTTATTGATGATATCTTCAACTTGATGCCTTCTTTGATTTTGATGATAGTTGATGATGATAGCTTCCATGAAGAAGACAATACTTCTTCTTCTAGAGATGTCTTTCTTAAAATATGCTTGAGATGTGATCCTTACTTCAATGAGAGGGAGATCACCTCGATGTCTTTGATGATGATGGCAACACTTCTTCTTGCTTCCTCATAATGTGGAGACTTCAATATGCTTCTAATGTGTAGTCTTTTTTGGAGGTAGGGTCCTTCTTGAAAGTAGATTATTTGTGGTCTTCTTCTTATTATTGCTTCTAGATAGTATGATCCTTGAGATGACAGGTAGTCTTCCTTGATGCTCCTTAGATCCTTTCTTGAATATGATGTGAAGACTAGTCCTTCTTGATGGTTTGATGTCTTGACTTTATTGATATTCCTTTTGATGATCCCTCTTCAAGCTTCCTTTTCTTTTTTTGTCACCTTATCTTTGATATCATGTTGAGAAATCTAGAGGAAGCTATATTAGGTGATTTATCTTACTTTGATAATTGATTGTGATGTAATTTAACTTAAATTTATTATCTTATTCTTCCACTTGATTATAATTAGTGTTCTTATCATCAAACATCTACCAAACAATAAAGAACAATGAGACAAGAGAAAACAAGATATAGGTTATCATCCAGGGCCAAAACCTCTCCTATTGATAGGAAAAACCACAATAAATCTTCTCTTCTTATATAAATACAAATGACGAATTCCAAGACCTATGACTCTTGTCAAAGACCCCTCAAAGACCAAGTCAAACATTTCCTCTTCTTTCTAAGTCAAACCAAGTCTTTGACATATTTTGACTTATAATAATTCTTTTGAGTTTATACATGATGCCAAAATGGGTCTTACATACATGACAATGACTCAATTGACTTGTTGACTCAATGAAAAGCCCTAGAAGCACTCAATGGGTGCTTGACCTATAAATCAAATAACCTTGAGTATGAAACTCATGACTAAAGAATGGGAATAGTTATTTTTCTATTTACAATAAATACATAAAATCACGATTACATATGTCATTATGAAGACCAAACCTAGTTACACATTTCAACAAAAGCTCCCTCAATGTAGTAAGGAAGTGAGACCTACACCATTATGATACTATGTGACCTAGATGCTTGCGACCCTTGTTATGAACGTGGATCGTGAATAACCAAGTCGACCTTACTTGAAATTTCAAATCACCATGTTAGCCCTTATCACATTTCTTGTATTCAATAGTGTGACTTGCACCAAATCAACATATGCCAGATATTTTCATGGATTGAATGCATACATTTACAAAAATGGTCATGTGTATATAGGTGTTGTGTTTTCTCCAAGAAACTACTATGACATTTCATAAATGTCCTCAAAAGGTCATCCAAGATGAATATTGAGTCAAAGAGGCAAGGAGGGGTTGGTGTAGAAGATGCTAAACATAGTTTGTGAAGCCAATAGTCTACTTACATAGAAGCTAACTTTGAAAACGTCATTGAACTTTATGAGAGAGGAATGATCAATGAACATATTGAGTGGTGGAATGCTAGAGGTAAGGAATACCATTTTAGATATGGTACTCAAGTTGATACCAATTCTAGAAATGAACACATTAGATATTCATTGAGACAAGACAAAAGGTTTGGTAAAAATCAAAGAGAAGACATTCATTGTCTGGTCATTATCCCATTGATATGAACACTTTGTATGGTGCTAACTACAGTGATGGTGTTTAGAGAATCTTTACTATGTCCAAAAGGGTTGATCCTCTTGCCATTGTCTCTTCAAGAAAGAATAATATAACAAGGGATATATACAATGGTTATTTTACCAAGATATTTTAAGATATGGACCTTTCTAATTTCCAATTGTTGGTTTTGTTGTTGAGAGGTACTAGGAAGTAAAAGAACATGAGCCAAAAGAATATTGGACCATAAATTGTTCCCATACTTTAGAGGATGGTACGAAAACATTCAATTGGGTGCGGAGACATTTGTTTGATTACACATCAACAATGTTAACCTATAAATTATGTATGGATGAACCCATTGCAACAATTAGTTTCAAAAAGAGTGGGATTTACAAGCTATTGTGTGGGAGAAACAAGGGTGTTCTTTATGGGGTTTGTATGCACAATTATTTCTCAACCCTTGAGAAAATATTTGGTGAAATACTAGTAATGGTGGTCATGAAGACAAAGCACATCCACCTAAGCATCCAACAAATTTTCAACTGGGGAATTTGGTTGAAGCCAAGATCACAAGAGATTGCCAAGCAGAAATGGGCTATATAGGAATCCAAAACTAATATTTTCTTTTCATGAATATGTCACGTTTCCAGTATTATTCTCTGATTTCCAATGTATATGATCTATGTGTTGTCATTGTGGGTGAAAGGAGGGAACAAGGATGGAAGATGAGATCGAATTGAAGGTTGTGCAACTAGGGTTTCTACGAATAGAAGAACATGCCTCTTGTAGCCACCTAAAGCACTGTGTCAACACCTTATATGGAATATGAACATCGTCACCTTGTTCATCAATTCGTGCAAGTATCCATATCATTGCAACATATGGGCAATAAGCATGCTAGGTTTTCAAGTGCCCTTCTTTATTCTCCCCTTAACTTCTCTTATATTAATATGCAAATGTTTCTCATCGTAATATTAACAACTATACATAGATCAATTGAGCATGTATTAGTCATTAGCCATGGGAAAGCAGTGAGGAAATTCAAGATTCATGAGGCTAGGCGAAACGTCATGGTAGGTGAAAAATCACCTCACCTTTATAAATATATGCTGATGGCTCATTTTTTAGGGGGACTTTAGCACTTGAGCTAGGACTAGCATTAGATAGTTGATATGTGCTTAGATCTAGAGGCACTCAACTCTTGGAAGCTAGTAGGGTGAGTTATAGTGAGGCTAGGTTTTTGCATTAGATAATGGTATGAGCAGCCCATGTTCCACTGTTGGGCTTTGATGGATTGCAGGACATATATTGGTATTCATGACAACATTAAGAAGAATTTATTAGCTTTTAGTATGGATTCTCGTGCATCTTTATGATGGTTGTATTGACTTTCTTGTATCTCCATCATGTTTGTATGTGTGCTTTCATACATGCATTATGTTTTGGTCTAGTTTGTAGTTGTTGCATGTATATTTCATTTGAATCTTTACTTTATTCTTCCATGCCATGTTGGTAACTTATTGTGAATTGTTTTGCAATTAAACTTTGGAATGTTCCTATTTAGGTATGTCTAAGATGGTTTTAGCTTACTAATCATTCTTGTGGCATGCTTCTTCTTATAGTCTTGTTGTTATATCCTTGTAACTGATTTTGTAGATTATCTGTCTTGAGTTGATCTCATCCCTATTCTCTGGGAATTTCATTCTTACCCTCACTCTAACATCTCCTCATTTAACAACCGGGAGTGACACCAACATGATGGCATCCGGGCCTACATACCTGATGGGGATCCTTTCCCAAACGGTGTGAGGTCTAATTGGGACATCACATTGGGGAGGCCCCCTAGTTGTTGGTTAGACATTCATCACCATCAACAGGTTTCTGGCGCTAGAAGGAGGGCTAGATGACAAGTTGAGCCTATGGAGCCTTTACCTTAACATCATATCTTTAGATGGCTTCGTCCCAAATCTCTATACTGGGTTGTTTTTCTAAAATGCTTAATCTTTGAGTGCCCACATAACTAATTAATTACTTGTCACAGTTTAAGTTTAATGGTGAGGGTCAAACAATTGTATTTGGACTCATGTGTCAAGTTATCCATTTATGTCACTCAAATGGAATACATTGTAAAGATGGTATGGGAAAAATTTTCACTCTCACACTTGAAGGTTATTTCAAATAATCGTGCCACACATTAATGGTTACTTCTATCCATTCATTCGAGAAACTCATCAGTGAGATCCGTCAAACTTTTGATCAGTACGATCATTAAGATCTATTTAAAAGGATTAATTAGCTTATAATGAAACCCAAAGAATCACTAGAATATTTTGATGGTAGGTTTGTTCATCTTTGTTGTGAATTTCCTGAAAGAGATGCAGGTTGGATGTATCTAAGTGAGAAAGTCTGACAATTGGTTTATATTTCTTTGTAACCATTTCAACCTTAAACAAATCCTGATCCTAAGGATCATCATGATAATCTGCGAGTTACAAATCGTCCATATCTTATCCATAATTTGGTCTTTTCCCATTTCTATGAGTTGGGAAAAGCCTCAAGCCTCTGGGAAGTAAAGTAATACCTATAAAAGTTCTCATCCTCCTTCAACTTCATTACCTAATAAAATTTGTTTCATTGATAATCTAGGTGATGAAGAGTGTTTGCATGTTAAAGAACCAAGTTGTCTTCTTCTAAAACTCTCAGACAACCTCAAAATCAGGTTGATAAACTACCTTCCCCTATTGACAAGATTCAACTTGAGATCATTGAGCATCTGCCTAAATATATTCCTCAATCCCCTCGTATTATTCTCCCTCATTCATCTATTCATCATGACCTAGGTCTTGTCTTGGATAAAACTGAATGTCTTATCCACTCCATGGAGCATAACATGCATGTTGATCCCTTGATTCCTCAAGCTGACACCAATGTGCAAGAGTCAAATCTTGGTTTGGATGGAATTGATGTCTCTTCACCTGATTTGCTTCATCTTTCATACCTTAATTATTTCACGAGTCTTCTACACTAGTCTGCATACTCTCTAAATATTTATCCTGCTGGTTTAGATTGCGATTAGGTACATAGTGGTGTTGTCTCACGATCAAAAGATAAGAATACTAAATACCTTGATTATCACCTTTTCAATCTACAATCTTCAACAAGTGAAGAATAATATTCTACATGTCTAAAGGTTCAAGGATGTCCTTTGGTTGATATGTCCACATTTTCCATCATTCAAGTCTCATGTATATGATACCCAACATGATCAAATGAGTGGCTTTAAAAATCATAATCCTATTGACAATGTACTCACTGATACCACAATTTACATTTGTTCATACTCCCTTCCTGATCTTACGAAGCCACCAAAATTTTATGATCAGCCTTCTAAAGGTTCAAGGACTCATCAAGAAGCTGAGAAACTTCAACTTCCACTAATGGTTATGCTAGGTTTTCATGATCCTAAAAAGATCCATGAATTAGGTAAAATTAGGGTTTCCTCGAATGATGCCCCTCTCATCACCTTCTCTCTTGATGAAATCTCTTTTTTGAAATACTTCAAGGTGCATCACTCCTTGTACCCTAATTTGTTTGCCGAAGATAGTATATCGACCATTGTTTCAAATCCTTATGATTCTCGCCTAGCTGTTGTATATGGTAATCAGGTACACATTGGTGTTGTCTTACATTCTACTATGTGCATGGGAAGGAATCACATAAATCCCCTCTCTCATGAGGCTTTAGCAAAAAAATTCTACATGTTAGCATGGGTTTGGGGTATACTTTCAATGTATGGTGAGGTCCTTACCTCTCTTAGAACGATAATTTTTTTCCATCTTTAGGAAAATTCATATGGGTTACATATAATGACATATATCAACCTTTTATGGCTTGCTAGCCTCTTCTTAAAATGATTGAGTAATTACTAACTGGAATATCCATCACTTGAATACTACAAGTGGTTCTAATTTTAGGATGAGTGCACACAACTAAAGTAACATACACGATCTTCATTATTTAGAAGGCATATTTCCTCCATGATGATCATAGGCATGACATTTGGACCTGAACCACCATCTACTAGAGAAGTGGGTGATCTTATTATAGAATTTCATGGAAACATGAAAAGAAGGATATTAAACAAATCTTTTTGAATTATTAAAAACAAAGACCTTATATTTGGGAGGGTCTTATTCCAACTTTGCCTCTAGAAAATGAACAGGTGCAAAGGTTTTCCCTTCTAGGAACTTTCTTAGATGTTGTTGTTGTTTAGGGATGGTGGCTATGTCAAGAAGTGAAGCATCAACTTTAATGTTGGCCTTTTGTTTCAAGATGTTAAATTGAGATAAAGCTAAAGAGGGAAAGGAAGTGGAATTTACATGTATCAAGGGTTTTTTGGTTGCCTGGCTCTTTGGAAGGTTGATTTTTAACATTTCCCACCCTATAAGAGCTTTTAGTTTCTACCACGATTACGTCCTCAGTGGATACCTAATATAAAGTTGTGATTGTAGAGTCCATCCTTTTATCGAAGATTCCTTGTAGTGCATTTTTCTTGACTTCACAGGTTTTTTCATCATGACACTCTTAGAAAAATTTGCACCACGGGTAGGAAAGAAAAGAGTTAGGTTGGAAATTTTGGGGCACATCCTAACAAGAGTTGAAGCGTAAATTTCCACATGAGGTTGAGCTACTCTCTTCTTCTCAAAAGAAATTATACGATCGCTCATGCCTTGCATGAGTTGAAGCCATTTAGGAGATCTCAGATTTATTGGATGAGTCTTCCAGAGGAAGATCGATTCTACTTAATTTTTCCTCATATTCTAGACATATTTGTAAACTAGATACAAAATTACCAACATTTTTCTCTTGAAGCATATGGTGGTAAGTATGAGACAATGTATTATAATGATGCATCATAGCCATCTAGTTCTACGGGCCAATGATTTCATGGATCTGATTATATAATTTAGTGAAACACATATTAAATGATTTGATAGTTTCATTTGTGAAAAAATCACATTATTATAATCACAAAGAAGATCAACAACACTTTAGGGTTGCTATAGGTCGATTGAACCAGTAACAATCCCAATTAGAAAAGGATTTAGGAGGTAATTCGAACAAGTTAGTTTTTGCTTTCCTTCTAATGAATTAATGAATAATTGCATAAAAGTAGCATTTTCATTTGCTCCAATGTTATGACAAGCATTATAAAAGGTGATAAGATGTTTTTTTGCCATGATAGTACCATTAAATGAAAATTTTGGCAGATGGTCTTTGAATTTGGATAGAGGGGAATTAGTAGGTTTCATATTCAAGGAGAGTATATATGCCAAGGATTGGCATTAAAATCTTCCTCAAATTGAAAAAATTCATACTTTCTAATGAATTTTTTAAGATTAGTAGTAGATTGTACCAGATTAAAACATGAGTATAGATTACCAATTTCACATGATGATGATGTAGTTGATAAAGAATATGTGGAATAGGAAGAAGATTGAGTTGAGGATTGTATTCTCGACATGATTCTATGTGAAGGGGAAGTTGTTCTCAAAGAGCAGGTAAGATCATGATAAAATTTTATTTGAGCCTCAGTAGAAAGAATAAAATTATGTCTTCCAACTTCGTATAATGGTTGGAATTGAGGCTTTGACCATGGATCCTTATAGAGGAGTGGAACTCACTAGACATAAGCTAGTTATTGTCAAGCAGGGTAGTGAAAGAGTTATATTTATCGAGTATAAAATTGAATAGATAATGTTTAGTATCTCATTGATCATCTAGATGGTTGGTAAGGTTAGGCTAATTCATAGATGGTATGGTCATATGCAAGGAAAATTGAAGAACCAAAGAAGAAAAAATCATTCTCCATTATGGTCACTAATTTTTTTTTGATGAGCAGAGTTTTCTACGCTTTCACTAACAATACCATTGATTCTCACAGGGCTAGGTGAGATAACAAGATCATGGCCTGGTTTCTTAGAGGCCTTTGTATCCTATCTGTCTATGTAAAAAATTATGAAAATGCATGCATGGAAAAGGTTCAATTATACAACAAAAAGAAATAAATTTTAATGAAATATGGTACAATATAAACACGTTACAACTTAAACAAAAGTGCAAAAGAGATGTTGTAAAAAGCACTAAATTGAAAAATTTATAAGCATATTTATTATGGGACACCATTAGCCACAAGACCATGCATGTACATAATATAATGGAGCAATATAGTTAATTATTTAAGTGATATGTGCCAAAAATTTGTTCATTAACTTCATAAAATTAAACATAAATTTTTTAGAGATGTATGCCAAGTGAAGAAATAGCCAAATGATGATTTTATTTATTGAAAAATGTATGATATATTGCAATATTTTTTGTAAATATGGACTGGAATCCTTTAGAATCCTAAGATGCTACAAACTCATACATAAGCAACTGAGTGCCAAAAACAAGCAAGATAAAATTGTTGACTAAGGTTTGGACATATTTGATAAGATTGTATCAACAAAGACTCTACAAAAGATGTAATAATTAACACTGATAAAATATACCAGACCTTCTAACAATATAGAAATTGCAAGAAAATTATAACAACTTGAGAATATCAGTCAATAAATGATGTGCTTACATCCTCCTTGTCACTCCTCAATTGATTCCACTGTTAACCAAAAAACCTAAGCTCTTTGTACTCAAGAAAATGATGTCTTAGGGAAATGAAAAAAATCATCTAAAGCATACCTCTTGTCAGTCTCTTTTTCCATCCCTCGTTCAATTCCCTTTGGATGATTTTCTATCTTCCTTGGATAGTTGGGGGGGTAATTGTTTTGTAATTAATCTTTTTTTATTAAATTAAACTATTTTCCCTTTGTTTTAGTAGAGGGTCATTTAGAAGGACTGTTAAAATAATCTTATTCATATTTAATAGGTGGGGTCCCTATCAATGTTCATTACTATCAAATACCAAAATATAACCTTTTGACTCCCAAAAATAAAAAAATGCATATAAATATGAAATCATAAAGTATTATCACCCGTCAAGCGTCCCATTAGTCACCATGTACGTAAAACATCATATATCATCTCATAAACAAAAATTTAAACTAAGTCTTGTGCCTCCCATATGTTATCATGTTATCAAAAATATAGTATAACCAAAATAAAAATTCAATCTAAAATATAAACATATACTGAAACTGAAAATATGTCCAAATTGTAGTCAAATTGAACCATGTAGTTAAACATAAACATGCAAATCATGGAAGCTCTAGGTGCATGTTTGAGCCAATAATGTTCTTCTTCCCTACACTCCTACTTCTCCCTTGTATCTCTGAATGAAAATCATGGAAATAAATTTCCCTCCTCCCTTCTTCACTTGCCACTAAAGTGTTGGTATGTGAGTGGGTAGATGTAGCTTTTGTAGGAGAATGTAAAGGTATAGAAGACAAGCGTAGTTTCCCTATCAAAACATGAGGAGGGGAGTTGAGTAGTTGATGTGCACGATAAAATATGTCATGTGACAATGTTAATGGAATCTCAGATGCAACTATCAATGGAGGAATTGAGTGATGTGACATAGAAGTCCAATGAGAAAAACTAGAAGCTAGTCTAGTGCTTAAATTGGGCTCCCAACTATCATGATGTATAGGCTACTGCTAATGTAGGTGTGGTTTGGGGATTTCCATAATTCTAAAATGAGGTGGTGGTGAGTTCTAAGAAGCATGGAGGTAGGTGGAGGAGGTCCTCCAAGATATAAATTCCATGTTTGTGTTGATTGATTAAAATCCTTAGAATCAATGCTAAAATGAATGGAGAACCTGATTCTTTTATTATTGTTTTCCCTCCATGTAACATTGGTTTTCTTGCCATGAACTATTATGTTTCCCTAAAATTTTCTTCTAAGGAAACTCATATTATGTTGTAAGAAGAAGAAATATGCTAATATGTAGCATATTTCAAACCACAAGATAACCAACAATCCAATAAATGGTTTATGTGACATCAAATCCAATGCAACTGCTTGGGTATTTGAAAGCACGCACATGGGAGACAAAAAGAATCAAATGAGAGATAGGATGCTTTGTACATGCAACGAAGAATTTTTTTTTCAATGGCATATGCTATAGGAATGAGAGGAACAAACCTTATGAATGAATTTAAGACTGAGAGGATCTCATCGCAGAAGAGTTTCACTCTCATGGACATAAAAAATATTTGAATCTGCATCAATCATCAAATCCTGTATGAGTGAGCTATACAAAGAATAGTATACATGAAATAAATTGTGGTGTTACCATGTATAATTGTATCAATGGTGACTTTATTTTTATAATTTTCACATTAAGTGGATAAAAATGGAGCTAGGTATGCCGGTAAAGTATACACGAAAATTTAGCTAAAATTTTGAGTAATCTTCAATTCATAAGTAGTTTGGGAATATAACAAGTGGTCATGCAAGCGACCTAATAGGCCATTGTAATATAAGGAAATGAAACTAAAAGGATATGAATGTAAAACATGTACATAAATACTAATTGTGAATATATGGCAGTTATATGAAAACTACAAAAACCTTCATTGTCTAAGCATTCTAAACACATGGGACAATTGTGTCACAAAATCATTTTTACCTTGTGTGTACAAAGATTTTATGACCTTGAAACGTTTTTTTCAAATGCTATAAATATATATTCATCTCATGCAAAATAGTTCCATAAGAAGGCATAGCTCATGCTATGGTCAATATCATCCCACTAATACATGTTTGATAGGTTGTGGTGTAAGAACTATGAGACCAAATCCTTAGGCATTCCAATGCATCCAAGCACACCTATAAACTGTTATCACACTCCTACATCTTGTGTCACTAGGAAGATCACAAATCATTGTGCAAGCATCATAACCATGAAGAAACAAACAAAAGATGTCAAGTCCTTATTACTCCTTGTGACCCCACCTAGTAAAGTTTATATATATATATATATATATATAGGAGGAGAGATAGTGTGCAATGCTTTGCATAATTTTTGTAAGGATGGCTCATGAATCTTAAATGAGTCAACAATAAAATAGAAGCATGAAGATAATGATATTAATAGGAGTAGGATTTAATAAAAATAGAACCATAAAAATATGAATAACACTCATATTTGAATTCTAACATAACCATATGAAGGAGATGCAATCTATAATAGAAACATTAAAAATAAAATGAAAAGTTTATTTCAGAATTTTTTTTTTTTTTTTTTTTTACATTATATAATTTAGTTTCCAAAAATAAAATGTGTAATGCTCATTTCCATGCAAAAAAATACACAATCTATTCTAAAATGCAACCAAACTGATGACACTGACAACAACTAGTGAGATAAACATTGCATGCATGGACCCTTTTCCTCTGCAGTCATTCTCTTGTAATTTTTCTACCTACTTCTCTATCAGAAACATGTAGATTAGAATATTGGATTATTAACTTCTTCTCACCTAAAAGATGCATGTAGAAAATTTGTTGTAGGTTAACCCGATAATGCAATATAAATCAAAGCATAATACTATAACCTACTTCTACTATCAATTTGCGGAAGCTTAAAAGATCGAGCTGAACAATATAACCAGAAGAAGAAGAATCAATGCACAATAGACAATAAAATACTTTGGGGAAAGCCTCAGCTAAAAACCCCACTATCTGTATTATCCTACAAAGTGGAAATACATAAGAATTCTACAAAGCCTTAGCTCTCACAGCTAGCCAGCTCTCAATACAATCCTCACAGATGGTCACAGGCAATCCTGGCTTCTCACAAGCCTTCCTCTCTGTCCTCCAAGCTCCTATTTCCTTGCGTTGTTTCTCCTAGGTGATCCTCCTGTTACCAAGTGGAAAACTGATCTCATACACTGATCTCACACCCTGTCAAAACTATGTAATCCTCAAGGAATGATTCCTTCTGCATGCATGAATTTTATTTATAGGAAAATGCATGCAACCGATAGTACACAGTGCTTGACATTTAGTTCCACTGGGTCTTTCTCAGAATAGACATGCATGAGTTATTGATGAGGGAATCTTTAGTTATCTGGAGTACACTGGTTGAGTGCATGCATGCATCAACTGACTGATAGATCACAATTAGTTCCTCAAACAGTTTGGAACTAATCTAATTGGACTTAACTCAGCGAAATGAGTTAACTAATTACAACTCAAATATAACTCGATCTTATCTCCTTAATTAAAGGATAATCTCCTTAATTTAAGGGATAACTGTTGCATGACTTCAGAAAGACGTCTAATTTGAATTTCTCCAACTAATTAATTCATAATGAATTAATTAATTATTTCCAAGCAGTTGGTGAGACTAAATTCAATTTTAATTCAAGGAGAAATTAAAATTGGAATATTCTTGTTGCCACATTTCAAAAATGCAAGAGCTCATAAAAAAGGTGGGGAAGTGATCCATCTATTATATCAATCTTACTTTGTGTGTACCTAATTTTTTATTTTTTTGCAATGTCATTGCATGGATAGTTGACATAAATATTAAAGCATCTTCATTGTCCATAATTGTATGTCAATGAAAACAAGAATAAAGAAAGTTAGTTAGTATGGTAATAAAAATATGAATATTAAAAGAAAAAAATAAATTTGCAGTAAAAGAAACAATTGAGCAAAAGGTGGTTGAATTCTTGAGGGAAAAAATCTTCTATAAATTTGGTTTACCAAGAGAACCAGTGATAGACCAAGGCTCCCAATTCACCTCCAATATGATCAAGGAGATCATGAAGCAACAACACATCTGACACTCGAATTCTACTCCATACCACCCTTGGGAAAATGAGAAAGTAGAGGTGACTAACAAAGCATTGGAAAACACACTAACCAAGGTGATCAACAACAACAAAAAGGATTTGGAAGAGAGACTTTTTGAGGCCACTTAGGCCTACAACACCACCTAGAAGATCGTATTGGGTTCACCCCCTATGAGCTAGTATATGGAAATCAATCCTTGTTATCTATTGAGTTTGAGTACAACACTATAAAGATGGAATCCCAATTTGACTTGGATCTCTCAAAATCACAGGAATAAAGACTACAAAAATTAATTTGCACTTGATGAGTACATGATGTAGACCCTATTTCATACTGAAGTGGTTCAGTAGCAAAGAAAAATCTGGTGTGACAAGGATATCAATACCATAACCTTCGAACAGGTTGAGTGGGCCCTCTTATATGACTGCAAGTTTAAATATTTTAAATGGAATCTCATGACTAGATGGCTGGGACCTTATTTGGTTCAAAAATGATATGAAAATGGTTTGTTCAATATTAGAATAATAGATGAACGACAACTTCCACTTTTTTTAAATGGTTATCTATTTAAATTATACAAGAAGCCGCTCTTGAGGGCTTAATTTACTGATTTAATGAACTTTATTAAGATAATCAGAGCTCCTAATACATTCAACCTCTTACCAACATGAAGAAGAAAAAATGAAATACAAAAAGAAAGAAAAAACCTCAAGTGAAAACTTCCTCTAAGCCACTTGAGGTAGACTCATTAGTTGAAAATGTCTATGAGGTAGACTGTGAGTCTGAGAAAAAGAAAAGATGTTAAAGATCCCTAGGTGAAAACATTCTCTGAGGGACCTATGGCATACCTACTAGTTGAAAACCTCTATGAGACAATTATTGGTCCTCAAGGAAAAAGAAAAAGGAGAAAAACATAATGAAGAAAATCATGATTAAAAACGTTTTATCTCACCTTTATTTTTGTGCAAGTATCACAAAGAAAAAACGACAAGATTGACTAGACAACCCACCCTACACATTCATCCCAATACATCATCTTATGCACTCTCAAAGGGCCCAGAAAGCATCCATACACCATTTTCCATCATCACCCATCATCCACATTCTCATCTCAACATTTCCAACCCATTTTCATGCATTTTTGTCCACTTCCCTAAGCTGCTATAAGAAAGTCTTGTAATGCTATAGGATAGCCCAAATTATGCTATAACATTATAGTACAACTAATTTCCATGCATATAAGTGAAGGAAAAGAAATAGAAGGAATCCTAACACAACCATTTCATCGACATTCCTCACCCTTTAGTATTTCCTCCATTGTCCATCATTTTCTGTTCACATCAACACAAAATCCTTATTTTTTCTATCACAACCATACCCAAAAGCATTTTCATCACCATCAATAGATCCTCCTTGAATTGTCAAATCTCCTTGATGTTTAAAAATAATAAAATTATGAGAATGAAGAGTTTCTATGACTGCTATAAGAGACTACACAACCCTGTAGTACTCTTTAGAAACTCTATAGGCCCAAGTCTCTAGCACTCTTGAAGAATGTCACTGCATGCCACAAATTACCACTTCTCAATAATCATCTTTGGTAGTCAAGAAATGAATCCTAGATAAAAATAAAAATAAAAAATACCTTAAGCAATTGCAATATCTCTTATATATTGCTACAAGATCACCTATTCAGCAATAACAACACCATATCACCCACAGAAGCATCAAACCCACCTCTAGAAGTATCAAAAGGTAAGGCACCATGTATGAATCTCATAAACTCACCTTTTGAACTTATCCAAAGAATTAGAAATGTAAAAAGTGCAAAAGTAGAGGTTTGTAGCCAAAATTAGTCTAGTAGGTGTCTCGACCAAATCTGGCGAGAAACTTAACTTTTTCTCCAAGTCATCCACGCATGAGAAAGAGAGTAAGACAAAAAATGGGGATTATTTGAAAAGTAAGCCATTGTCACTTACTGATGGAAAAATACATGGAGTATGAAGGATGACAAGAAGTAGGTGGGGTCATCTCACCCATTACACACTAAGCCTTCTCTCATTAACTAATGACAACAAATCCACTTAACTTGAGAGCACTCCATGATACTAATTTGTGTTTTTCATGTAAAAATGTTTAAAAATTCTCAAAAAGGATTCCAACCACTACAGGAGTAAAAGACAGATATTAGGCTTAAAAAAAATTGTTCGCTTCAGGAATTACTACAAGATACTTCATGCACTGCTACAAGTTACAGGAAAACTGCTACAGGATACCTAATTTTTTTTCTGGAACACACAAAAAAGTTTCGGAAGAGTTAAGAAACAAGGGTCTCCTTAAATAAAATATAAGTCTAATTCCCCTACTCACATTTATCATAAGTTTCAATGCTTAATTTCTCCACTTTATTCATTAGAAAAGTTTTATGTGTTAAGTAGTCTAAGTTAAATATAGAAGTAGCCAGATAGTTAAGAAACAAGGGTCTCCTTAAATAAAATATAAGTCTAATTCCCCTACTCACATTTATCATAAGTTTCAATGCTTAATTTCTCCACTTTATTCATTAGAAAATTTTTATGTGTTAAGTAGTCTAAGTTAAATATAGAAGTAGCCAGATAGTTTTCAAAAGTTCAAATTGGAAAAATTATTTAGACCATAAAATGATGAATTGAATGGAGTAATAATTTGATAAGTTCTTTCATTTTTTGTTTAAATAATGTACATTTATATGAGCTACATGATCCCTTTTGCCCAAAGTAAAACCCTAATTCCTATAGCAACACATAACCAGTAATCCCTTCCAAAAATTTCTTGTCAAAATTTGTGAAGAATTGTGCCATACAATGGGAGGAGGATTCAATAGAAGATAACCCAAAGATAAAACTAGAATTCATAAGAATCCTAAAGTCATTGGTATCTTATAAAATTTTCATTGACTAGGGTTCTTTGAAAAATTGACAAGGTATGATGATGAAATTACCCTCGATTTTTCTCTAAACTTACAAAACCTAAGGACCATAAAATATTTAATGAAATTAAAGGGTTGATCATATACCTTGATGAGGAATTGATAATTAGATTCACTACGCTTCCAAAGGGTATTAAATGGAATAAAGAGGAGAGACATGAAGCCATCAGTGCAAAGGGAGGATTTTTCCTCCCTAATGAGCAACCAACTGAAGACAAAAAGGGGTTCAGGAGGGTGAGCCTACCACACCCCTGGGATGAACTTTCATATCATATACTTATATATATTTATTGTGAAGGAATATTAAGCATTGTATATGCTTATCAATTTAGGCTCCTCTATCAACTAAGTTTCCAAGATGAACTACCCATTTCTAAAAGGCTAAGCATCTCGTATTTTCTCCTCCAGTGCCTAAAAGAGATGAGAACAAAAGTGAGGGAGGGCAAAAAAATTACTTGACCCCATCTTGTCCTCATCAAGTTGATAATAATGGATGCCTTGGAACACCTTCAAAACCATATTCCCTAGAAAAAAATTTCTGACATGGATAGACAAGCCTTCTTAGAGGCCTAAGTTGAATTAATGGAACTAGAGGCAAGAGTTGGTGGGATAGAATTATCAAAGCCACAGGAAAAGTTGGTTGAAATATATCTAGCTGAGATAGAACTGGTTGAGTTAAAATTGACAGAGATAGAAGCATAGGCTGAATTGGAAACCCCATAAATATAATTGTAGACAAAGATAACAAAACCTTAGGAATAAGTTGGGCCACCCCAAACAGGCCAACTAAAAAGAGAAATAAAGAGACAACAAAAGTCATATAGCACAGGAAGGAGGGGAAGAAATTTTGAAGGAGTAAGAAAAATAAATTGTTGCTACATTGGTAGCATTAAGCACTCTAACAAAACTCAAGGCAAGAAGCCCCACTCAACCACCTACTTATTTTATAAGAAGAAAAAGTACTAGTGTAGTATACTGGAAAACCAAATCCTCCATCTCCAACTCCCATAAATATTGAAGAAACCCCTAGTTCAAAGAAAGAATAACCTCAAAATATATTACATACGAAGCTAATGACATCAATAGTAAAACAACAATGGTACCCACACCTCCCAAGGAAATGAAGCTACAAACACAACCATAGGGACCAAGTTCTTGTCTTGTAAGGCTATAGGAACAAATAACAGAGCTACAGGAGAATCCTATAGGGCTACAAGAACACACAACATAGATATAGGAGGCTGATAAAACAACAAATCAATCAACCTTAAGAGGATCTACTTCCTTCTATTCGTGTATTGAAGCAGGAAAAATGTTCCTTATGCACTTGAAACCATGGTTATACTTTGAGTTTGAGCAAAAGAAGGCTAAGACTCATAGATGGATATAAATTACACAATCTAAAGGAGTTGGAGATATTGAAAAAATGGAAGAGGAAATGAACAAGATGAGGGAGGAGATGGAACTCCTCAAATTTGATGAAGGCGATATGAGAGACCACCTATTAAAGGAAAACAAACAACTAAAATCCCAAATGCAACAAACAAAAAGAATGTTGTTGGAGAAGGAAAATTGAGTTGCAACCCTACAAAAAAATTTGAGCACTATGACACACCTTTCATTGAAGGTAGTGAATTGCAAGAAACCATCCAAAACCTACTCCTAGATCCTAAAGGATCAGTGGTTCCAATTTCAAATAAAAATGCTTGCATAAAGAGGATATCTCCCTCTACAAAAGAGAAGGCCAAGGTTGTTGAGTTTTACATTCACAACCTTATGCTTCCTAATATCACCATATGGGACTCAATCCATATTTGGGAGATACATAGTTGATGGTGCTAACATCTTGGAAAATGCATGAAGAGTTCAGGGTGGAAGAAGTAAAAAGATCCTTGAACACGGAGATAAAGGAACCACTTTGGAATAGACCAAAGCATCCTAATCTATCCAACATTACTTCTACCCATGCAATCCTAGCAGAGGATCCTAAAGTGGTAAATATTTACAAATGAAGTTAGGTAGAGGCCAATCTTCACTTTGTGGATACCTTTAGACAACTAGGAGAAGAAAGTTCATAGGTTTTCCAAAGGAGATGATAGAAACTACCTTACAACATGAAGATAAGGGAATACCATTCCCCTAACAAGTTGTAGGTTGCACTAGAAAAGAACCCCTTTATATAAAAGGATGATTCAAAAATTGAAATCTAATGGACTAATCTAAAATTCAATCCTCCTTTTCTATTATGTCTTCATTAACATCAATGTCAAGAGGAAGAGTCAAGAGAGTTGCATTACATTGAGAAAAATGTAGGATTTTGTCTGACAAGGACAATCACCACCAACACATCATGGGATGTTAAATAGGTCACTAAGGAAACGAATGAGGAAAAGCAGAAAGAATAGGTTGCTCAAAGGATGAGAAACAGTTTTAGTAGGGGGTATGATGTGACTCCCAATTAGGTAAAACATAAGGCCCATCTAACCTTTCCTATGCACATAAAGGTTGTATTAAGCCCTTCCTTTTGCACCTATTAACATTTTCTTAGCTCAAATAAGTTCTTAACAAGGTTAGAGAGATTTATCATGCTTTGTGTGCCTTTTATGCTTATGATGCAAGATATTGAGAATATTTGGCACATATCACAAGGATATCCAGTCAAAGATATTTATGGTACCTATCCCCTACTGCAAGAAGATCAAACTCAACTGGCTTGAAGCACTAATTACTCTTCCTTGTAGTGCGAGGTCACTCAAGGAAAATGATCCCATACTTTATGATTTTTGGAGGGAAATAAATCATCCTGTCGAGGAACCTACCCCTCACTCATCTTGTATAAATATAGTGCTCGAGTAGCCCATTAGGAAGCTAACAATATTTGAGTTAGAGGAATCAGTAGGAGCTTAAGCGCTTAGGAGTTTTTTATTTCTACAAATTTTCATGTGCGTAGAATTTTTTTTATTAATGAAAGGCATCTTTGGTTCTTATATTATTGTTCCTTTAGGGATATGAGATTCCTTGGATTAGGACCCATAATGGGTGCTCAAGACCCCATTTGTCATATTATATTTTATGCACTTCTTCTTTTTGAAAATTTTATTTCTGATTATTTTTTTTATGTTGGGTTACTTATTATTTTTTCAAACAATTTCTTCTTGCATAACTATATGGTAGCTTTATTAGTGGCTACATTCCTTATTTAGCATCTATTTTCATGCATTGAGTTCACTTTAGTTATTGATATTTAATTTTTTTTTATCATTAATATGTGTTGTAACTTTAGAGTCCCATGTTTTACAGAGCTATAGGAGACTCTACAATCACCCATTTGTTAATTAAATCCTTTTATCATTGACATGAGGTCATGGAAATACATTTCCTACTCACTAGATATCTCTTATAGAAAAACATGGACTCATGTATCAGTTTTCAATTTTCACATGGAACTCATATAAAATTGCATCAAACTCATGGTTAATCTTATTTGATGTGTTACAATTTCCCTAGAACCCTAAAGATGAAATATGGAAGCCAAAAGACCAAGTAGATTCTTTGGCCTAGTTTGTTGTAGAAATTGAATTTTTCCCGTAAAATTAGGGTTTGTTGTTTACATGCTTTATTTTAGTTGTGAGTTTTCTTTCTCTGTACAGTAAAATAGATATGATTTTATTTCCTCATAATTAATATTTTTTTCTTCCTTTTCATGTAGATAGCATAGATTTTCTTATTTCCTTTCATTTCTTGCAATTCTAAATTTTTCCTGTAATATAGGACAATTAGTGTGGTCTCGCAGTAACTAGATCTCATCTCAATGTTTTTATAGAAGTTAGCAAAGGAAAAAGAGAAGTACATGTTGCACACATATTTCCAACCCCTATTAAGTTTGTACAAACTCCAAGTTGACAATCAAAGTTGATACCCTTGGGATTTGCAACATTCTTGCTACAATACTAAGGACCATCACTATTTTTATCTTTTTCACTCCTACATACCCCCTTCCTAGTTTTTTAAGTCACTATTCTCACCCTAGAAATTTTAAGTGATAGTGGTTCCCCTCCACACTGAAGTTTGACCTCGCCTTTGACTACATATGATTCCCCCACGAAAAATTAGAAATGTATAAAACATAAAGTTGAGGAACTATCCCTTGTTTTAGGTAAATATGTGCAACTAAACAATATCCATAAGATGGAAAATCAGTAGTAGTCAGTAGGTTTGTGAGCAAGCACATTTCAATGGCAATTTTTAGTAAATGGACTAAACAATTTTTTTTGTAGGTTCCAGTATATTTCCTAAAACAATTTGTCATTGCAAAAGGTTGAATGGGATAGATCATTGCATCAAAGGAGGATGCACAATTTTTTTTTAAAAGGAAAGTAGTTATGGGACTCCAAAGCACTCTTTATAAATTAGTGGTCCATTGATTTTGATGTTCATTCTGAGAAGCTTGTAGTCATCTGTATTTGGGTTCATCATCCATTGATCTTCTGGACGAAAGATGCCTTCAAAAAAATTGGCAATAATACTATGAAGTGGAATTATATTTCCAAAAAATGGCCTACATGGGCATGGCTCATAGCCTAGTAGGGCTAAATTGTGCATCAGGCTTACCATCCTCCACGTCCATAAGCTCAAGCCCTCTAGTTCATCACCAAAGTTTGGATTACAATCTAATGCTCTTTAAGTGTGGATTCTATCACAACCATGGACACTTAAGTAAGGATTATTGTCTAGTAAAATAACAAGGAAATGGGCTTGCAAATAAACCTTATTCTCTATTATGCCTTTGGCATCCCCTTCGGAGCCTCAACATGAAACTGCTTCTCAAGGCCTTTAGGCCCCTATGGGCTTAGAGCCATAGGAATTGCACCTAGTTATGGGAAAGGACATGAATACCATTTCATATCCTCCTGCAAAAATTCTAGACTTAACAAAGGCTTATGGATACACTCCTCCATCCACTGTGGAGGGCCCTCCCATCTTAATTATGCACACTTCCCTTAATTTTTTCTCTCCATTTATTTCTCATACTACACTTCCACCCCCCTCATTGATTTATTCCCCTCCATTTGGCTCAAAATACTACCTTTCTTCACTCTCAGGCATCCCCATTCCCATTTCATCACCACTTTTTTTTTTCTCTTGAATTCCCTTGCCCCACTCAACCCCTTCCCCTTCCCTTAGCATCAATTTATTTTCTCCAAACCTCCTCCATTAGCCTACTCTTGCTCTAGATAAAACCTTAAAATTTTATGATCTTTGGCATGTCTTCCCATCCTTCAACCTTTCTACCTTTCCTTTGCAAGTTTCTAGTGGATGTTTGGGTACTAAATTTGATGGCACACAAAATCCCCTGGGAAGAGATAGGAAGTCATTCCTATAGTTGGCACAAAATTAAGAAAAAACTAAAATCCTTTCTAGCAAGAAAAAATCTATCATTCAGGCCCTTAGATCATCTAGCCTCTCTGTGGCTTCCAAATGAAATTTTTCTCTCTGAATTGTCGAGGCCTAGAAATCCTTGCACATAAACTATATTTTAAATGACTAATATAGATTCACACACCACAAATAATGTTTTTACAAGAAACTATTATTGAAGAGGAAAAAGACACAAATAATTGAAACAACTTTCTCCCTCTTAGGGATATCATTGTAATTGATGCCTCAGATTGTTCAGGATGGGTTCTCACTAAATCAAACAAAAAAATTATCCACCTTATTAATTCCTAATCTCTCAACTTTGATAATTTCATGGAGTTCTCCTCTTTGGATATAAATGTCTTTTGAATACTACAACTTGTATGAACCATACTTTGACATGGAAGGGTACTAACTCATTTTTTTCTTAACATCCCTCTCTGGAAATTCAATGGTCTATTGTTGGGGGAATTTAAATTTATTTTTGGGGGCTTCAAAGTTTTGGGAGCCATCGACTGGTCAAGATCCCCTCACCTTTTTTTATACCTTTTGGAGGACATTAGACTTTGTGATATATTACGTACTAAGATACTACCCATTTGGACAAATAAATGTTCTAGGTCTACTCAGATTACAAATTATTTAGAAATGTTTCTCATCTCTAAAGGTCTTGTGGACCAAAACTTTTGATAACATCAATGGACAACTATTAGAGGTGACTTTGACCATCTTCCAACTCTATTGGAGTTGTTCCCCTTCCCCTAAAAGCTTCCCTTCCCTGATAAATACTTCCTAGTTTGAAGATACTTCCCTTCACGACTTACTATAACAATATTGGTCCCTCCTCATTCCTCATATCCCTAAATCCCCTCCCCTTTAATTCTAGAAAAAAAAAACACTCAACATATATTATATGTCAGTTGGACATAAGTAAAAGGGAGGTTGATTTAAAATTACTCAAAAAAATTGAAACTAGGTTATCTGAAACATATGTTCAAGGTTTCTCTAGAGAAGGGTCTCTCAATCTCAAGGAGACCATAAAAGAGTTGGAAGGTAAAAGGAGGAAAGTCCTCCTTAACCAAGAAAAGGAGTGGAAGATAAAGAGTAGAGCCCTATGGTTCCAATATGGTGATAAAAAATAAAAAATAAAAAAAATCCACTATATAGAAAACATAGGGAATAAATCAACACAGTTGGGAGATAAAAAAAAAGGTTGGTGGACCTTCTGCCACTAATTTCAATGATATTTCTTCTAAGGGGTGATACTACTTCAAAGGAATCTTCCAACAATGCAACCAAGCCTCTATTAAGAAAATTATGGATATTTCAAAGCTTTTCACCAACTTCATAGATGAAGAAAGAAATATTACACTTAGGGAAAAGGTCTCAAAACCTGAGCTAGAAAAGGTTCTACATAGTTTCCAAAAGGAAAATGTCTTAGGGTAGAAGGTATGCACATATAATTATTTATATAATGCTTTGATTTCCCAGGAGAGGATATCCTTTAAAATGTGGAGTACCCTAGAAATATCGGTCAAATCCTTTCCCCCTTTAACTCCACCTTCATTTCTTTGATTCCAAAATATGACAATATTTCTTCCTTTGATCTTTTGTGCCCCATCTCCCTTGAAAACTCCATATATAGTTTATTTCAAAACTTATTATGATGAGGCTCAAGGACATCCCTTCAGATAATATCTCCCCTGAAAAATTCAATTTCCTAAATTACAAACAAATTCACGAAGTGGTTAACCTCACTCAAGAGGGCCTCTATTCCATCCACACAAAGGTACAAAAAGTTGTCTTGTATAAGGTGGACCTATCAAAAGAATTTGAGAAGGTCAGTTGGTTATATCTCGGGTTGTTTTTATTACATATAGGCTTTTATCGTGATTTTTTTTATTGGATTATAAGTTATATGTTAATGGCTTCCTTTTTCATATTAATAAATTGGGTGGCCTCTCCTTTCTTTCATGGCGAAAGAGGATTGAGATAGAGATGTCCTCTATCCCCTCTTCTCTTCCTACCTATAGTATAGGGTCTCATACATCTCATCTCAGATGCAATAGGTAAAGGAAATTTAAAGGGTATCTCCATCACACATGCACCATGTCCCACATCCTCTTTGTTGATCATGCCCTAGGCCATTTTCAAGCTCTCCTTTCCTTCATGGTGAAATGGATCAATCTCCCATAAAGCCATGGTAAAGGAACTCCCCCTTACTAGGAATCATTTATGTTGGAAATTTGGGATGGGATAATGTTTCCTATTGGGAAAGGATCATTGGATTGGTAGCCAACAATGGCATCTCCTTCTTAACCCCTTGATCTAAGAACTAAACAGAGAAGGATTATATTATTTAAATAAAAAAATTGTTCATATTATCCCTAGTAGATCTACAACGTCATTATCTTCTATTGATTTATCTCTTGGAGGATACTCTGTGATGGCCTGGGGCCAATACATTCACAGTCTAAAATTCAAAAATATTATTCTTGTAGAGAGTGAGGACCAGTTAATCTAGTCTCTAGGCCCACATGGACCTTACTCTGCCAAATAAGGCTATCTAGCCTTAGCTATAATAAATGTTGAAAATGTTTTTCCTTGGGGGAATATGTTTTGGAATCTAAATTTCCCTCTAAATTATGTTAGGTAAAAGTTGACTTAGTGAAAAATTCAAAGTTACTCTGTCTACAATGGTGGTTATGGGCACATGGTTTGGTTTCCCATGATTTTTTGCTCATGGAATGCATGTAATAAAGCCTTTACAAGGCTTGGGAAAACTTCATTGTAACATTTCAAGGAGGTGAACAGTCAACGTTCATTTGGTCAACTTGGTCTGGTTTTTGGCTAAGGGACTAATGGAATTTTGTTCACTTGTTTTTCCTCAGATTGGTGTTTTCCAGGATAAAACACTATTTTTATGTTTTGTGATTTGTTGTTGTTGTTTTAATGTTTCTTTAAATAAATTTAATTTTCTCGCTGGTAATTTTAACACAATCAAATCTCTTTATGTGGATGTTACTCAAAAACACAACCCCTGCATGGGACAATTTGTGAAAAATATCTTTCTTCGGACCGAGCATATGCCTCTTGTGTAAAGTAACCTCTAGATTGGTGGAACATCTATTCATCAGCTGTCCCTTCACATGTTCTATTTGGCTAGAAATTTTCTCTCTTTTTCTTTTGCCCTCCTCCTAGGATCATCTTTCTATTGATCATTGTCTAAAAAATTGGTTTTTAGGGATGCATGCATATCATTTCAAATCTCTTCCTATTATTATAATGTGGGGAATCTGGCTTGATTGGAATGGAGCCATATTTGAAGGGAAAACTCCCTCCCCCTCAAATATTTCTCATCAAAGTATTGCAATCACTCTCTCCGAAATATTTAAAGCCTCAAAAATCAACATTGTTCTGCCTAGAGACCAAAATAAAAAATAATTCTCCTTGGGAGTTTTTTTACAGGGCTACCCATGGAGATCCCTCTATCAAAGGTGCAGGAGGCATAGATTACCTTTCTCAAAATGTTTTCTTCTCTATTTTAGCAAGTATAGAACCTGCCACAAACAACTTTGTGAAGTTATTTTCTTTAAAAATTATTCTTCAGTTAGTTGTTGAGAAAAGGATCTCTCACCTTCATGTTTATGGTGATTCAAAATTGGCCATAGCTTGGATGATGGAAACAACCTGTCTCAACTCGTACACCCTCCTTCCCCTTCATAAAAAAATCATCAAATGATGTTATCTTTCTCTAAAATCACTTTCACTCATGTCTACAAGCACATAAACTCAATCGAAAATGGTCTCTCAAAAGTTACACTAGATTTGGACAAAGGCATTTGCTATGTCACTCAAACTCAAGAAGGACAAAAGTAGGAACATCTTCTGGACCCTTGGATCTAGCTAACCTACCCCTACTATATCTCAATTTCTTCTCATTTTTTTTTTTACTATCCTTTTGTACAAATGTGCTCCCTTAGGAGAAAAATTTACTGATGTTATATTCATAAACTTTCTCTTATGGTCCTTACATGACAATAACGATAAATATAGGCTAATAGGCAGGACACATCAGATATTTTTTGTAAGATGTGGAAAACATGTTTTTCCTATGATAGTTTATGGTCCCCTTTGGACTGGACTTTATGAAGGCTACAAGCTAAAGGAATTTTGACAAAATCTACAAATGTAATGTTGTTTATATATATAAATGGTTGCATATTTTTTCCCTTTAGGAAAAAAAATTTCTCTCTAATCAATGAAAAATAATTCCATACTTTGTGATTTCAAACATAATTTGATCCCATAAAATGTCTTGCTCCTATCATATAATTTTTTCCTACTAATAATTTTTTCAGCTCATATATGTCTTGTTGTACTTTTACTTTGTGATCTTGATAGGCCATGATAATACCATTATTTTCCAAAACATGCTCTTTCAAGATGCAAATAAGCATTATTTTAATATTCTCTACTTCCACTTCCCTCGGACTGAAATCTAATGGAGTTTTTTCCAAGCTTTTAGATGGATTTGTTGAAGATCTCACTACTATTGAAATTGTTGGAGTTGATGGAGTTTCTAAATTTGATACAATGGCTTCACAAACATTTTCTACCCTTTTTTATTTAATACCTTAATCTAATTCTCATAATTCTTCATTTTTTTAGTTTAAGTACTCATTTGGGTTAACAATTCCTATTTTTTCTTTTTTCAATGTAAAATAATTCAAGAGATTGTATTATTACTGGTTATATAATAATAATACATACCCATATAATAACTTTGATCTCTTTTTTCTCAACTTATTTTATAATAAAATAGTATAATATTAATCACATTTCCCCCCTTTTACTATATTTTTCTATCCCATTTTCCATGTTATTTTATTTATTTTACTTTTAATTTTTTCATATTATATATATTATATTATATATATATATATATATAGTTAGTTAGTTTTCATAACTAACTGTTTTTTTTAAGATAATATATTGACCAATACTCTAACCTATTGTTCAATTTTAATTAAAATATTTTATTTTCCTAATGGTTATCTCTGGAATTGGATGTATCTTTGTTATTTAAACATGATGATAGATTTTTTTTCACCTTTGTCCTGAGGATGAACCACATGATTAGATGGTTTGAAGCATCGACCAACAACTAATGATGTCATTAAGCTGAAAGACATTATCAATCAGTATGGATCACAAAAGTCTAAAATCAAGTTTGTACATGCTCTAAATTAGGCACCTTAATCCTCTTCTTTAAGTCAAGGATATCAATATTCTTTCATTGCACTAGTGTTGTGATGGACTTAGCAACATTTGGGTTTCTCCTAATACTACTACCAATTGTTCGAATTCTTCAATCCTCATTTTGTAGCTTCTCATGTTTCAATTGAATTTCTATCTTTATAAGTATATTTTGTACTATATAAGTGCTTAAAGCTTATTTGATTAGGTCTTTAAAGTCCATTTCCCATGTTTTTCTATGTATGTCCATTCTGATGAATTTTATCTAAATTCATATACAACTTCATGCCATTATAGTCACTCGCTATTATCACAAATATTGAGAGAAAATGGTTTCTTAATTAGTTGACTCTAAATTTGATAACATAGTAGCTTGACTCTCTAAATCTATAGAGAAAGGAATGGGTGCAAATGGCACATGTTTCAGGGTGACCAAAAGCTCATTTGATGTAGTTTCTTCATCACTCTAAAATTATAATCCTTTTTCTTTTTCATCTCCTTCCATTGTTGATATTGTCTAGCAATTTTATTGATGTGTCCTTTTAATAGTTTTTGCCTGTTGTTGATGAGTCTACAAAATAAGAGGATCAGAGAATTGATTCTCTAATGGATATTGTGAAGAAGTTTCTAATTCTGATTCCCATACATCTTTAGAGACCAATTTTTCAATAGTCGATTTGATAATATGTGCATAGGATGTTTATCCTTGACTTACTCTTTTATTTTAAATAATTTGATAAGGCTCATAAACCCAAGATTCGCCTTGTGCCAAGCATAAATTGTTAGAAACCAAGATAATATTGAGAGAGGAGATGAATCAGTATTATGGCCAATTTTAACAATGATTAGTAATATCCAATATTTCAATTCATTTAGAAATCAACCATGTAAATAACACACATGAGCACATAGAGACATCAAAGTACGTGGAAACCATAAAGGAAGAAAACCAAAAGCATAAAAATTTTGTCTAAATATTGTTGTAGGCTAAAACCTACTATTACATTAGCTTTTTTGGCTCAAATAAGAAGGAAGAACCAACTCCCCGATATTTTATAGGCACCAACCTGAAGGAAACACTAACTCGCTGATTTGCAAGCACCCACTTGCAAGATGAACCAACCCCCTTTCTTCAAAAGCATTTACCTAAAGAAAGAACCAACTCCCTCATGTGCAGGCACCAACCTATTAAATCTATACCAACATGCTAGAGTTACCAACCCCCAATAGTTGCACTTTGGATATACCTTTAAAACCATTTTCATACTAGAACCACAAGAAATTTTCCAATTAAGAATTTCGATAAAAGAATGTCCCTTTTTATCAATATGTAATATTAACTCTAATCTCTGAAAATTACGTTCTCACACCTACAACACCTACAATTTAAATATACTTATACTATCAACACTCTATAGTCCCTTTCATCCCTTCCATGGACTCTTTTATACAATTTACAAACCTTCTCTTCCTTCTCATTGTCATTCACAAGATTCTTCTTTTATATGCACATTCCCACATTCTTACGCTCACATAGATCACATATATATTGGTTAAGAGATTGTTTACACCTCACACAACGACTTTAGCTCTACTACTCAAACACTTACATCCACAACCTTTTATTACTCAAACATTAATTCCTCATCTAGAAATCTAATCGTCTTGCATTGTTCTCTTCATCTTTTATATGTTTTGTCCTTCATTCACCATGGATATTAGTCCATGGAATTTTCCCATGGAAATTCCTTTTCACTATGTCAAACATCCCCAGTTGTTTAACTGCATCAATACCCAAATTTGTTTTATTATGTAAGATATTTCACACTTAAATCTCAATCAATACTATGGATTAGGTATTCATTCAACAACATAGCACTATTTTCACATTCTCATAACTCCTCATAGGAGTCGCAATGCATATATCCAATGTGCGGACCTCAAAATCCATTGCCCAACCTTTTCACTGTGTTGTTGTAGTCCAGTTCCCTAATGGTCAATAGGCCTCCTAGGAATTTTAGCCCTCAAACACTTAGCACATTTTCCCCTTATGTCTTAGAGCGTGATCGTTGACCTAAATCCCACTCACCGCTCTATTAGCTTGTTTATGTATTTTTTACTCCAATCAGTCAGTTGAACAAAGGCAAAGAGACTCTTGGGCACTTGTCCCTCTAACATCCACAACCAAGGGTTGTAACCATGGCCCTTTGAACTCAGAGCCAATATCTAACTATTTTTTGCATGAATTCTAAAACCTTGTGGTTTGCTAAGTTATTCCATGGTGGACCAATCTCTAACTACAATTTGACACATTTTTTGAACCCTTATTGCAACATCACATCTCCCACATCATGTTTCCTCTGCCACATATATTTGACATCATGTTGTTTTCATGGTGACTTCATCCTACCACATGGCATTCCCTAGATAGTGCCACATGTCACTTAAAATTAACACACTTGGCCACCCAAAATCACCAAAACGAATTATGTGTGTCACTTTTTTGTACAGCCACATGCCCATTGTGTCATATAGATTATTCATCTCATTCCATGTAACTACCACATGGTGCCATGTATGCTACCATGTCATCCTCTAAATACCACATCATGTGAAGTTGATTCATTTACAATTATGCATGTAGAAATCCCAACGTTAATATGGACTGTCAGATTAAATCGTTAACGACCATCAGACTATATCGTGTGTTGATTGCATGTTAAAATCCATGCTTGTCGGAATCCAATATCCAATCTGGGTTGTTGGTTTGAGATACCCACAACCATTGGATTTATTGCATGCATAGGCACACTTTAAACTTTTTACATGTTGTGAGCCCAAAATCTATTAAGGTTGTTGATCGTATTGGTGGTGATGAATCATGACTATTAATTCTTTGTTTATCGCTTGATCCATCTACTTGGCCACCCACTCAACTGATTCATTCAATCAGGGCCTTAGCAGTTTTCCTTCTTCCACGTGTCTCATTGTTAATGTGTACCTAAAAAATCATGCTAATACTCACTACTTACTACCCCACTCATTTCTATTATGTGCACCCCATTTTTCTTAAATGGATGAAAACCACATGGGTTCTTTAACCCAGCGCCTTGTGACTGAGGATTGGGATGGATGGCTTGTCATCGTATCACCCCCGCTCACTGCTTTTCAGCTTTACATGTTGTTTGTGAATTGACAAGATCAAGTGTTTTGACAAGTGCCTAACTACTTTAGCTTAGCGCCCTATGGTTAAGGGATAAGACCGACAACATTTCGCTCCCTTGCTTTCCACACATTGTTAAGTTTCTTAATGACATTTCTATTACAATTCAGAATTGTGACAGTGTTGTTAGAACCATGAGCCTTTGGAAACCTTTTCTTAAACTTCCAAACTACAACCTTAATTTTCTCACAATTCTGTTGGATTTAAATCAAGTTCCATATACCATTGGAAAGTTATCTAAGAGGACTATCCAATATAAAAATTGGTTTCTTCATTGGAATTGAGGAATTGAAGATCAATTTCCTACAAAGATATAACCTTCATCTTTGACCTCAAGCTAAGCAGCAACACATCAATGATAATGCACTTACTAGGTCCCCCTAAACTTGACACAACCAATGCTTTGACATCAATGACTTAGACTTTGGCATCAATGACATCAATTGTCAACATGCTAAACAATCTCCTTAGGTTGGACATCAATGACAACACTTCCACAACATAAATCCCTAAGCACTTTGTTTGTTTCTTGTAGAGTGATCATTTCATTCACAATAAAAGACCCTACTTCCTTTTTCAGTTTAAAAATAGCCTATTACTTATTTCAAACAAAATGAAACTAATCAAACTCTAGTCATTTCCTTAGGTATTCCAAGGCAAAAAAACTCATAGTGAGAAACACAATTACTAATAGGTAGGAGATTCAAATCCATAAATTCTAATTTCTTTGTAATCTTGAAATAAAAACCAGTCACTTACCCTAGTATCTAGACTCAACAAGAAAATCTTATTCATTTCTAGAAATATCCTATAGGTGACTCTTCATAAATGAGTATACACAATATACAAAAACTTATTGACAAATTTAGAGAAATCTGTATTTTTTGGTTGTCTTCTAACAAGATAGGTCTAGTTGATGACATAAGAGGGATTTTCTACCTCATCTTGCAAATTCAAATTAAGATCAAGAAATTTATCAACATGGAAAAAGAGAAACAAATAGACCAAATCAGATTGGAATATAAAACATCTAGTAGTAGCAAACTAGGCTAGCTAAAGTTTTATCAACTTAGCTAAATATTGGCTATAGTCAAGCAGAGTATTATTAGGACAAAGTATTGACATAAGACATAAAACTGACTCATCCACCTCTTGATCATTTTCATATCCTAATATGGAACAAATCATAGTAATAATTTTTCTTGAAATATCAAGGAAAATGGTAATGTTGTAAGGTGGTGGCTTTTCATGGGTAAAAGCACTAGGGACAAAAAAAGACTAGATAAGAGTGAATTTTTCTCCCATGGATAATTCCCTATATGAAGAAATTATATTTTCTTCCTTCAATGGTTGAATCTTATGTAATATAAATAACTTAAGCATTTGTACAAGTGAATTTGAGTCTTTCTAGAAGAGAATCATGCTATTTTCAAGAGATAATAGCTTGCGTGTTGGGTACAGAGTTCTAAGAACACCAAGAAACAAATTTTGGGAAAGGATAAGTTTGAGGTGCAATGAATTTTGCTGGAGAAGATTCCCAGACATGAATGAAATCATAGAGGTTGTTGAAATGGTGAAATGTTTGTTATTGAGTTCATATAGGTCAAACTTAGAAATAATAGTGTCATAGACATCCTTGTCTTTGTTTAGGACTCATTTCTTCATGGATAGGATTGTGGGAGGTTCTGGTAGTTGCAAAGCTTTTCTTCTTCAATTTTCCTTTAATAAAGTAAAAAGAGATGAATAAAAGAGTTACCCAAAGTAAAATTATGAATACACATACTTGTAAAGTTGACCTAGAGAATGAAAAGAGTTGAATTCCATGGTTTTTGTCCTTCGTAGAAATCCTTTCTCTTTCAAGAATAGTATGAATAAGGCGTTTTCTCGACTTTTTCCCTCTAACCTTGTTTGAAATACCCTTATATTATTTGTTAGTCTCTATTTTTTTGAAAAATGAGTGGGAAATTATTTTTTTAACCTTTTGAGGGTCATATAGGCATACCTCATGTTGAAATCACCATTCCATGTCATCATCCAATTTTCTATTCATTTCGCAGTTCGCACCCTTCTTCATTTCCCCATCCCCCTGCCCTTCACATATTATGGGGGTGGCGGTTGGGTGGACTTGGTGGGAAACATAATCAACATAAGCCACAAGTTTGGTGCATCTATTGGAGATTTGTGTGTTATTTAACTCCTTTATAAAATATAAATATTTAAACTAGGAAAACACTAATAGGGGGGTGTTTTGAGTGAGTACACTTTGCCTCATCTTCTTATGCTCCTTATATTCTTCAAGTTATTAAACTTCCTCTTCACTACTAGCCTCGTTAGGTGAGTTTATAAATCTTGGTTGTTTAGTTTTGAGAGGTAATACCTCATCCACTCTCACATCAATGTTTTCTACAATCTTGCATAATATTTTATTGTAGCATATACAGCCTTTCTCTTAATTGAATACCCTAAAATGTCCCTTCATTAGCTCTAGCATCAAACTTACCAAGATTGTCTTCATTATTATTGATTTAGCACTTGTTTCCAAAGAATTTGAAGTGATTTATTGTGGTCGGTTTTCCATACCATAGTTCATAGGGGGTCTTGTCACTATGTGGTCTAAAGTGAGCCTTATTTAGAATTTGGATTGTTGGTATGAATAAATTCAACAAAAATCTAACAATTACAAGATAAATCCAAGAAAATGGTTAACCAAGATGGAAATTCCACCAACCAAGCCCCCATGTTCATTGACACAAATTATGCATTTTGAAAGGCAAGAATGAGAACCTATATATTGTCTCTTGGTGCATATTTTTGGGTCGTTATTTAGAATGGCCATAAAATGCTAGATGTAATGATTAATAGAGATAACAAGATTCAGTTCACCCATAATGCTAAAGCAATGAATGCAATCCTACGAGATTTACCTAAATCTAAGTTAGTTAAAATCATGCACACATAACAACCAAAGAAATATGGAATAAGATGATGAATTCCTATGAAGGTCATAGTAAAGTAAAGATATCCAAACTAAAATTTTACATAATGAAATTTGAATCATTAAACATGAATGAGGATGAGGATATAACCAAATTATTTCTTTGAGTGGATGAAATATTTAACACCAAAAGAGGACTTTATGAACCTGTGGGTGATTCGTTAATAGTTCAAAAGGTGTTGAGATCTGTTCCTTCCAAATTCAATGCCAATGTATCAACCATTGAGGAGATTCAAGATCTCAACACATTAACATTATATCAATTGAATACACATTAACATTTATATTCCATGAAATGAGAACCTCAAAAGGTTGATATACCTCAAAGGAGGTGGCCTTCAAAACTAACAAGAAGATCAAGAAGACTTCGGATATGGATTTAATGAAGAATAGGTATAGTTTGTTAGAAGATTGAAGAGAGGATTTATAAAGTACAAAGGTAAGTTACCCTTAAAATGATTTAGTTGTGGAAAAGTAATTCATTATGCATATAAATGTCCACATAAGGAATTTTGAAGGAAATGTAACTAGATTCGATCTTCATAAATGTACTTTTGATATTTGTATTTATTAAATAAAAGAAATATTATTTTTATAATATATGTCAATGAATTTATTTCTCATTGAAATAGATCTAGCACATGTGAAAGTGTTATAGGTGATTCAAATAGTCAAAAGAAAATATTGAAGACCTTAAGGGCATGTTACTCCATGTATATGTTTGTATAAGAGTCAATGAATAACTCTCCAAGCAAATTCAAGTCTCCTCCAAAGCAAAGACACCACCAAAGAAGCCATCCAAATCAAAGACATCAAGTCAGCTTACAAACAGTCTTCAACTCAGCCTTCTAGTCGCCCTAAAAGGAAGGACAAACATCTATATATAGAGGTTGTCCACTCCTCCAACGAAAAAGCATCCACTCCTCTAAAATCAGTGAGTGGAGAAGATGAGTTAAGGTGAAGGAAGAGCGAAGAAAAGGAGCCTCTAGTGCAGTGAAGGAGGAAGATGAAATATCGAGCCTTGGAAGTTTGTTCTAGGGATGAATACAGTCACACATGCGAAAAGGGGAGGTTCTACCTGTGGTCACAACATCCCTCTATCACAATCACATTAACTTCATTGTTTGGGCTAGATAATTAGGCCTATAAGGCCCCTCACTCAACCGAAGAAGGAGCTCACTCAAGCGAAGAAGGAAGAGGTGAATCTCACATTAAATCCCCTCACATGTACGAAGAAACAGGGCTGCACTACTATAATAACAGGTCTGCACTACTGTAATAATAGGTCTGTAACTATCTCAAGTAAGAGCTTGGTTGGGCAAGAGAGAAAAGCCTCCTTATGTGTATTAAGGATCAAAGATAAAAACACCTCTTCTAGAGAAATTGAAACAAGGTCTACCAACAATTGAAAGAAGAGTAAAGTGTCGGAAGAAGAAGGAGGACGAAGTGTAAGGGAACGAAGTGCCGGAAGAAGGAAGACTAAGTGTCGGGGAACTAAGTGCAAAAAGGAGAAATGACTTGACTTGTTCTTGGAGGACATTCTAGTTAAGGGTCTAGGGTTTGGCATTGATCAATTAGAAGCTTCAATAAGATAAATTTACCGAATGTTTTTCCTCTCAAGAGAAGAGAGGTTTTGGCCCTAGAAGAGAGCCAACATCTTGTGTTCTTGTTCTTATGTTTTTTATCGCAGTTTCATGAAGTACACACACATGCATTAATAATAATAAGAAGAATATTAAGCTAAAGTAAAAAGACTCCACAATTTGTTATGAAGTCAAGAATAATCACACTACACCTAATTTCCCTTAACTCTTCAACATGGTTTCAGAGCTAAGGTGACACATCAAGGAAATGGCATCCCAAGAACACTCATCAACGAAGGAAATCTACAAAAGTTGAAGCATCAAGCTAAGAAGTCTCAATTACATCAAATGACAAGAAGGTATATTATCTATCATTCATCAAGGAAGACCAAAAGGCAAGAAGAAGAGCCTTACACAAAGGCACCTACAAGAAGAGAAAATCAAAGCAAGACCTACATCAAGCTACAAGTCATCAAGCAAATCTCATCATCAAGTCAAGTTCACTTGGAGAAAGAAACCTGAAAACATCAAGATCTAAGGAAGGCAATCCATAAAGTCTTCAAGGAGAAAGAAAGTCTACTACATCTCAAAATCTATCAAGTATATGTCTCCTTCTGAATATACATCAATGTCTTTTTGCAAGGAAAGCAATAAATTGGTAGGTACCAATAAACTTCTTGCATGGAAGAAGAGGATTGATTTACTTCTCCAGGAGAATGAACTACTAGAACACATCAAAGGGAATGTTACTATACCTACTAAGGAACAATCTCAAGCCTTAGCCAAGTACAATAAGGATGAGACAATATCTCAAAGGATTCTAATAAAATCCATCAAAGATTCTCTCATTCCTTATGTCTCCAAACTTGAAACATCGAAAGAAATCTATGATAAACTAGTAGAGTTATTCTCGGTAAGAATAGTTGGAGAAGTGATCTATTTTCGAAATTAGTTGTACAATATTAACATATCAAAGGAAGGAATAGCTCCATACTTCATGAAGATCTCTAAGATGAGTTATCAACTTCAAGAGCTAGGAGAAGTCATGTCTGACAGGGAAATGACAATTATACTACTCAATTCTCTACCTGAGGAATGGGGCAACTTCACATCAAGCATATATTTTGAGAAAGCCATCCCACTAAGTGAAATGTGGTCTCTATGCAAGATAGAGAAAACAAGATTTAAAGAAAAGGAATATTTGGGATCAAAGGAGTAAGCATTTGCTACCATGGCCAAGAGAAAGGGAAAATTTGGTCGACAAAGAACAAACAACAAAGATATGTCCAAAATCCAATGCTATGGATGCCAAGAATATGGACACTACAAAATTAATTGTCCTAAACTAAACAAGGGCAACAACAAAAAAATAAAAATGGAAGAATCTCACATGACTTAAGAGGTGAAAGAAGAATAAAAGAAGCAAAATAAGGAAGATCCTCCAGATCTCTACTATGACTAAGTCTACTTCTTTACTTAAAGTCTTCTTTCAAAATTTTGATTAGTATAGGAGCATGTAGGAATAGAATAAAATCGCATGGCTAGAAACATCTTCTAGAATCTAGAAGCATGTTGTACATAGAGTTAAAAATATTCATGTAAAATAAGCACTTATAATAGAACAAAACGCATGGTTAGAAATATCTTCTAGAATATAGGAGCATGGTAGATATAGCTCAAGATATTCATGTAGAAGGAGCATACCTAGTATAGTACCTCATCCACAATGAAAATTTATCATGATTAAGAATCTTATGAGACCTCCATCATCAAAAATAAAGAAACATTTGCAGGGTAAGGGTCTTCAAGATCCTATGATGGAACCTTCAAAAGAATATTCATAATCAAAAGCAGATGTCTCATTGGTAATCCCATTCATGGGATTCAAGAAAAGGATACGCAGGCAAGCTAAGATGAAGCAAGAAGGGCCACACTAAAGACAACCAAATGAAGCTAAGATGAGGCAAAGGAGAATCAAAATGAGGTATGTATGCATCAAAGTTTAGTCATGTTATCATATGTATATTATTGAGCCATGGAAATAGTTCTATAACATGATCAAGTAGGAAAGAATCTCTTTCACCAATGACATGCTTGAAGGCATGTACTACAATGCAATGAAGGTCAACAAAAGAAACTACTCACATAAGGAGTACAAGATTGTTGACTAAGAAGCAAGTAAAGAAGAAATGTTGACTAGTCCTAGAGGCAAGCAATGAAGAAGTGCTCTCACAAGGAGCAGAAAGTGGTTGACCAATCTATCCAAGAAGAAGCAAATGAAGAAAGATATCAAGCACGTGAAGAACACCATGATCACCAAGAATAAATATTTGACAAGATACTTTGAAGACATCTCTCGAAAGAAGGCATGATAACTCTGACAAAGGAAGAAAAAGATCAAAGGGCCCTTGACACCTATGAAGGCCTTGGAGATATGAAAGGTGCATATAATTGATTCTACTCTACGAAGATGTCATGATGAAGAATCCATCCAGCAAAAGCACCATTTAATGTTGAAGCAATATCAGGATGAAGTCATGAAGGGTTGCTATATCAAAGCATGGGATCAAACAAGTGCAAAGAAGCATCCATGTGAAGAGTAGTCTGAAGCATAGACAAGATGACAAGGAATAACCAGATGACAAAAAAAACTTGATCGATGGTTGGTGCCCTACCAAGAAGAAGTTCAAACAAAGACTTCATGACATCAAAGGAAGGAAGGAGATCAAGTAGTTGGAGGACCCACGAAGAAGAAGTTGTTGATGAATGGACAAGTCCCTACCTAAGAGGAAGTTACAACAAGTTCCCAATTACAAGGTAACTTGGACAAGTACCTTGTCAGAGGATACTAATTGGGCATGGCTTACTCAATTGAGAGGAGGAGATAGACACAACATTATTGTCTTCACTAGGGAAGAAATAATGGAAGGATTGGGTAATCATTTGGCATATGATACTCTTTGAGGATGTGTAGGGAATCCAAGACAAGAGTAGGCAAGAGGACTGATATTCTTTGAGGGCTGGGAACCCAAGCTAAGAATAGTCCTAGAAGGTCATACTCAGTGAACACCCGGGTGGGTATGTAACTTGAGAGATAATGACTAAGGTGTCTATAAGTCATTGGTCTCGCCAAAAATGTGCTCTGATCTATTGATAGATGGAGTTGCTAGTCAAGGCCTTGTTGTGGAAACAATGTTGGTTACTATGATGCTATAACAGATGGATTTCCAATCTAGTTTCTCTTATGTGAATTCTTCAAGATTGAAACATAGTCAAACACCTTGTAATGTTGTATGAATACCTCCCTAGTTAAGAGGGAGTGTTGAAGGAAATGTAACTATGTTCGATATTCATAAATGTACTTTTGATATTTGTATTTATTCAAGAAAATAAATATTATTTTTATACTATATGTCAATGAGTTTATTGCTCATTGAAATAGGTCTAGCACATGTTAAAGTGCTATAGGTGAGTCAAATAGTTAGAAAAAAATGTTGAATACCTTAAGGGACTGTTACTCCATGTATATGTTTGTATAAGAGTCAAAGAATAACCCTCCAAGAAAATTCAAGTCTCCTCCAAAGCAAAGACACCACCACAAAAACCATCTAAAGCAAAGACAACAAGTCGGCCTACAAACAGTCTTCAAGTCAACCTTCTAGTCAGCCTAAAATGAGGGACAATCCTCTATATATAGAGGTTGTTCACTCCTCCAACGCAAAAGCATCCATTCCTCTGAAATCGTTGAGTAGATAAGACAAGTTAACATGAAGAAAGAGCGAAGAAAAGGATCCTCTAGTGGATCAAAGGAGGAAGATGAAATATCAAGCCTTGGAAGTCTATTCTAGGAATGAATACAGTCACATGTGCCAAAATGAGAGGGTCTACCTACGGTCATAAAAACCCTCTATCACAGTCACATAAACTTCATTGTTTGGGGTAGATAATTAGCCCTATAAGAGCCCTCACTCAACTGAAGAAGGATCCCACTCAAGTAAAGAAGGAAGAGGTGAATCTCACGAGAAATCGCCTCACACGTACGAATAAACAGGGCTTCACTACTGTGATAACAGGTCTGCAACTATATCTCAAGTAAGAGCTCGGTTGGGCAAGAGAGAAAGGCATCCTTATCTGTACTAAGGATCAAGGAGAAAACACCTCTTCTAGAGCAAGTGCAACAAGGTCTACCAACAATTGAAAGAAGAGCGAAGTGCTAGAAGAAGAAGGAGGACGAAGTGTCGGGAAACAAAGTTTTGAAAGAAGGAAGACTAAGCGTCGGGGAACAAAGTGTCAAAATAAGGAAGACTAAGCGTCGGGGAACTAAGTGCGGAAAGGAGAAAGGACTTGTCTTGTGCTTGGAGGACATTCTAGTCAAGGGTCTAGGGTTTGGATTTGATCAATAAGAAGCTTCAATAAGAGAAATTCACCAAAGGGTTTTCCTCTCAAGAGAAGAGAGGTTTTGGTCCCTGGCAGAGAGCCAACATCTTCTGTTATTGTTCTTATGTTTTTTATAGTAGTTTGATGAAATACACACATATGCATTAATAAGAAGAAGAAGAAGATTAAGCTAAAGTAAAAAGACTCCACAAATTGTTATCAAATCAAGAAGAATCACACTACACCTAATTTCCCTTGACTCTTCAACAAGGAAGAAAAGAATGAATATGATCATAAAGAGAAGAATAAATATAAGGAAGTAAAGAATGAAAATAAGTTCAATAAGAATAATTTTTATACCCAGGAAGAAAAAAATTCCTTAGAAGATGAAGTTGAAAAATCCTCTGATGAAGAAAGAATCAAAGAAAGAACAAAATACTTCATGCGCATGGACTTAGACACTCTATATGAAGTACAAGTTGAGTTTGATGAAGAATAGGTTGAAGTAGATTTGGAAGCTGAATTGATTACTGCCTTAGAAGAAATTCAAAGGCTTAAAAAAAACATAAGAATCAGAAAAAGATGTTGATAAAATTTGAAAAAGTAAAGGATATCTCTGAAGATTCATCACTTCTTCTTTTGAAATTTAAGTTGGAAAATGCAAAGAAAATTGAAGACACCTTGTTACAAAAGTTGAAAGAGAAGGGAAAGAAGTGTGAAAATCTCAAAGAAGAAATAGTATTTCTTAGAAAGGAAGTAGAGAAAAACAGACATTGTTGAACAAGAACTTGAATTTTATTAAAGGTTCTAATAAGTTAGATGAAATTATGAGTATTCAAACATATCCTCTCATTAAAACTAGTCTATTCTTTGAAAGAGAATCAAGCACCAAGAAAGTTGAAGAAAAAGGACCAATCAACTATGTTGAAGCAGTCAAACGACCTAATAGAATTGCAACGAAAGGAAATGAAAGGAATCAACAATAACAAAAGAAATATTATAATGGAAATTTGAATAGCCACAAAGATCAAGTGATAAATCAACAAATACCTCATCCCCCTCAAACAAAAATTTATCAAAGAATCAACAGATCATATCCTCAAAGAAAAATTGCTCCCAAGTAACATTGTTTCTTCCTTATGTCTATAATTATGAGAGGAACCCAAGACATAATAGAAGAAAAAGGAGTAAAATAACGAAGAGTGTGGCATAGTCTTGCATGCTCAAAATCAAGGCAACCACTAGTATGTGAAAAATGGATGTTCTAAACATATGATTTGTGATACGAAAAAATTCTTGTCATTAAGTGAAGATAAGGAAAGCAATGTTATTTTTGGAATTGATGCTCGAGGAAAAATCATGGGTAAAGGCATAGTCGGCTTAGTAAATGGAAGAGGAAAAACTAGGAACATTATTTTTGTGGATGGACTGAAGCACAACTTGTTGAGTGTAAGTCAAATGTGTGACTAGGGTTCCATCTTTTGCTCCAAAGGTTGTGAAATAAAAACATCAGACACAAGATAAGTAGTGGCTAAAGCTACAAGAACATAAAGTAATGTATACATACTAAATGAAGAAAGTGAGAAATGTTGCCTGGGGAAGCTTGAAGAGAGTTAGTTATGGAACAAAAGATTGGGACACCTAAAATTTGACCATATTGTGAAGCTAAACAAAAAGGAAGTTTTGAGGGACTTGCCAACACTTTTAAAGCCAAATAATACAATCTGTAAATCATGTCAAGTTGGAAAGCAAGTTCAAGTTCCCTTCAAGACCAAAGAAAAATCATTTACCGTGCCCTTACAATTGCTTCATACATACCTATGTGAACCCTCCAGAAATGAGACTCCAAGTGGTGAATCATATTTATGTTATCATTGATGATTATAATAGGACTATGTGGGTATCATTTTTAAGGGAGAATTTTGGATAATTTGAAAAGTTCAAGATCTTTAAAACAATGGTTGAAAACCAAAATTAATGCAAATTAAAGTTTCAATGGCCAGACAGGGTTGGAGAGTTTATATCAAATGAGTTTGATAATTATTACGAAGAACATGGAATAAGAAAATAATTCATCAATGCAAACACCCCACAACAGAACAATGTGGTTGAAAGATAAAATAGGTTAGTACATCAAATCGAAATAGCAATGTTAGATGAGAGAAATATCCAAATACATTTTGGGCTAAAGTTATCAATACAACAATATTATTCAAAATAAGGCTCATTTTAGACCATGATGTAACACAAAATGACCCAATAAAAAAATTTCACCTCACATTATTTTGGGCATCAGAAGGATCCAACAAAATGGCATATTCTCCTTTGTATTTGTTTTCTAGAATTTTATTCATTTCCACTGCCTTGATCGTGTCTATTTTCATCATGTGTGTGATTCCTCAAAGAAAAGGAAACTATCACAGTTTGGAATTAATGCAAACACCAAAGTTGTTAAAAAAATGCAAGAGAGCATATTGTGTTTCCAAAAAATGGGGAATATGGAACAATAGAAAATGAGAGATGATATTTATCTATCATTTCATAATCGAATCAAAAGTTAGATGTATCTTGAATGTGAGTCTCTATAATGACATGTTAGGATTGAATGTATACAATATGCATGGATACCTAAGAGATAAAGTAAATAGCAAGAAGGGCAGGGAGATATGTTCTTGATGATCCTAAGTCTCTTTTTTTCTTTACCCTTTGTGGTGGAGCTCATTCAGATTCCACGGTTCGTATCTACGCTTCCAAAAACACATAGTGTTGCATCAACAATATATTCAGAGATCTGTTGAGTATACCAACAACGTATTTGAATGGGAACTATGGATTATGGGCAGAGAAATGCATGGTTTCCCTAGTGAACAGGAGATCCATTAGTTTGATTTACCACAAGGGAGTTTGAGGCCAACTCATTTGAATCCATGCATAACAGTGCACTATGGAATTCCATAAACATCATTACTCTTATCTTTCGATCCACTTCAACGAATTTTAGCCATGACAACATTGGATGGAAGAATTAAAACTGAGTTATAGTGTTCGGAATAAATCCCACAATGGTCATTTTTGAATCGATGTTTTGAGTCTATAACAGGACTCATCTTCAGGATAATACCTACAGAAAAGAGCGCAAAGAGTAAGTGATTAATATAGAAAGGAATGAAAATGACAATGTTGACCTTAATAATTTTAATAGAGAGCCAATTAATCTATTAGGAAAATTAAATTTAACATTTATCAAAATGTACTTTTTTATATATAATAATAATAATAATATTATTATTATTATATTATTGGGAGTAAAGAGATTAATTAATACTAAAAATATTAAAATAAGGCTAGCAATGATAATGCCAACAATTATTATAATTAATCCTGCTATTTTTTAGTTATAGTTTAAGGCGACTTTAATAAATTTATAACATTATAATAGATTAATTGCTAGCATTCTTTATTATATATAAAGTTAATAATTTGTAATTATAATTTTTTTTGTTATTAGTAATATAATTATTATTATTGGTGTTAATTATATAATTAACATTAATAAAGCTATTACTAATACCAATTAAAATTAAAATTATTAGAGGAGGAAGAAAATTATGAGATGCCCTACCATATTCTCATGCACATTATACTAGAAGCATCAAACCATTTGGATTATTTTCCCTCTTTTGTAGTTGGAGTTTTTCCACAACCCTCTACTTCTAGCAACAAAGTTCTTATTACCTATACAAATGTGTTGATTTTTCTATGGCATAGTTATGAAGCTTGATTTGTTGCAGTCAAAGGTGATTCAAATCTTCAACTCAAAGATAATAAGACAACAACTTATCCACGTGGCATGGGAGATGGAACATCTAGGCTAGATACAGATGACTATAATGAAGAGAAATAAATTTTCTATGGACGTTTGGCATCTGTTGAAGGAAGTATCTTGTTATGAAGTAGGTCATTATGCATCTAAATGTCCACATAAGGAAGAAAAGAATGAATGTGATCATAGTGAGAAGAATAAATATAGGAAAGTAAAGAATGAAAAGAAGTTCAAGAAGAAGATAACAATTCCTCAGAAGATGAATATGAACAATCCTTTGAAGAAGAAAGAATGAAAGAGAGAACAAAACGCTTCATGCTCATGGGCTTAGACACTCTATATGAATTACAAGTTGAGTTTGATGAAGACGAGGATGAAGTAGATCTGGAAGGTGAATTTATTAGTGCCTTAGAAGAAATTCAAAGGTTCAAGGAAAAAAAATAAGAAGCAGAAAAAGATGTTGGTAAAATTTGAAAAAGTAAAGGTTGGCTCTGAAGATTCATCACTTCTTTTGAAATTTAAGTTGGAATAATCAAAGAAAATTGAAGACATCTTGTTACAAAATCTAAAAGAGAATAGAAAGAAGTGTGAAAAGTTCAAAGAAGAAATAGTCTCTCTTAGAAAGGAATTAGAGAAAACCAAGACATTGTTGAACTAGATATTAAAGTTTATTATATGTTCTAATAAGTTAGATGAAAATTCTAAGTATTCAGAGATCTCCTATCATTAAAACTATTCTATTCTTTGAAAGAGAATCAAGCGTCTAGAAAGTTGATGACAAGGGACCAATTGTTAGATGATCCAAAAATACAATCTTATCATAGGTTATAAAATTAGAATAAAATAATTATTAATTTAAGATATTAATTAATAAATTATTATTCTAGAATGTTTAATTATTTAATGGAGACATTTAGAATTATTATATTGTTGTAACAAGATATGACTCTCAAAATGTATCGTATATTAGGCTCTTTTTTAGGAGATTTGTTAGCTAGTTGGTTTGAATAGCATTTATTGTAAATGGACACTCGTTATTTAATAAGTGATCCATAATTAGAGGTAGTTAGGACATTGAGCTTATAAATAGCTCATTGCAAGAGTGTTTGGTTGTTCGGGTGTAAACTCTTGCAAAATCAAACATGTAATTGTTTTTTTTTTATTATTAATAAAATTACGTGTCCGGGGACACTTCTGTGATTACCGATCAACTATGTTGAAGCATTCAAAGGACCTAATAACATTGCAGCCAAAGTAAATGAAAGGAATCAATAGTAGCAAAAGAAAGGTTATAATGGAAATTTGCAAAGCCACCAAGATTAAGGGATAAATCAGTAGAGACCTCATCCCCCTCAAAGAGAAATTTATCAAAGAACCAGTAAATCATATCCTTAAAGAAAAATTGCTCACAAGTACCAAAATATTTTCTATGGTTATTGTTTCTCATGTGCATTTTTTGGACATAAATATAAATTGTAGAGCATATCTTATAAATAATTAGATAAGAAATTAAATAAATAAATCTTATTAGTTAAACAAAGATAGCATATTTGTAAATTCACAAAGGAATAATCTTCGTGATTGGAAAATCCTTTTTCTCCTTTATTTGATGAGGTTGAATGTTATAACCATCATAACTATGGACACAAGGAAGTTGTTTTGTTAATTTATGGTATGTTCTATGCTTATAACAATTTACTTCTTTTCCTTATTATATTCCACAGATTAGCAATCACATGTACATAAAGTAAAGTGCAGATAGAACATTAAACGATCGACAGAAAACAAGCCAAGAGAAGAGACACAAGATGTGGCGGCTAGCCAGGGACAAACCCCACAATGTGGGGGAAACCCTTTCATCAAATCTTCTTTTATCTTCAATAATTCAGCAGAGAGAAATAGTACAATAAATCTGATTCCTATCAGCAGTAGCAAACCCTAGATCAGCAGCATCAGCATTAGCGGCTTCATTATCAAACTAGGGCAGACGATATCTCACAAACCGACCGTCGGATTGACTTCATTCCACCACCAAAAGTTGTGGCTTCTAGAGGAGGTTTAGATGAACCTACAGCGCAGTTAATATGAGGAGATATTCTAGGCCACGCAGTTCAATCTTTACTTATGCGGTTGCAGCTTCAGTTTCAGCAGTTTCCGGCTTCAAACTAGGGCAGTCGATATCTTGCAAACCGTTCGTCAGATTGACTTCATTCCACCACCAAAAGTTGCGGCTTTCAGAGGAGGTTCAGACGAACCTACAACATTGTTCCAAAGAGGAGATATTCTAGGCCACGCAGGTCAATCTTTGGATCTGCAGTTGCAGCTTTAGGTACAACAACTTCCGGCTTCACATGTGTGAGAGAGAGACCCATTTCTGCGCAGTAGAGAAGAGACTCATTTCTACGCAATAGAGAGAGGGAGATGTGATGAGAAGTGTGTGATAAAATGAGGAAAAGTCCTCTTATATTTATACACAACGTTGGTGTTTGAATAGATGCGACTGTTGGGCTTCTGAGCCTACATGAGTTGTAGGTCGGCTTGATAATAATTCCATAATCAAAATAAATTCATATCTCCATGAATACTTATCGAAATCGGATGATATTTATATCAATCCTACACCTCTCAACGAGAGGAATCTAATTAAAATATTATCAGCCATGAATAAGATGACCTGCATGAAGTTTTTCCATGGTTTCCAATTTTAACAGAAACTAGTGCCCCTCAAGCTCACTCTTGAGCCTTGTAGCTAGTAGAACAAGGCCCTATTGGTCATTTCATGGGTCTTTGGCCCTCTTCATGCTCAGCTTATTCCTAGATAGAAATTAACTAGAAGCCACTCATTAAATGAAAGGTTATGTTGACATTCTGTGGGAAGGGATTCTACACCTTCTACTTTGAAAACAGACTAAACAAAGATTTGTTTTTCAGGAGTGGCCCTTATGTCATGGGAGCCTAGGGGCTTTATTTGGATAGGTGGAGTCCCAAGTTCAATCTAGACTTTGATTTTCCAACCTCAATCCCAATATGGTTAAAGCTACCCTACCTCCCTCTCAACTGCTAGAACAACACAACCTTTCGATTGATTAGGAACTCTATAGGAATATTTATAGATTGTGTTGAGCCAAAGGATAATTTATTCTCTGTGCAAGGATTTGTTTGGAAGTCGAAATTGAAAAATGGATCCTTGTTGTAGTCAATATTTGTATGGGTAGCTAGGCTCATGTATAGGAAGTAGAATATGACCAACGTCCATTCAAATGCAAACTATGCATGAATATGGGCACTTTGCCAAATGTTGTCCAAAAAAACAAGACACATCTGGAAATCATAAAGGAGAAGCAAACAAAAAATGGAAACAAGTAAAAGGGAAAAAGAGGAACACAAAGAAGAAAAATAAGTCAATAACAACCTCAAATTGTTCTCCCCATAAATAAGGTTCAAGCCAAAATGAGCCCCTCCCTCGTGGGACCAACACTTTGGAGGGTGGAGACACCAAAGAAGAAAACAAGTATGCAACTTTGGCATCTATTCAAGATGATGCTGGCCCTCCCATAAAGCTCCAATCTCCAATGGTATTGAGGCTTATCTCCTCTCCTCGACTTTCATACATCAAAAAGAAATTCCCACAAGCCCAAAAACAACCAGTAACGCAGAAGACACCACAGATGAAGAGGAATAAGAAGGAGGGTTCTTATCCTCCAAAGAAATAACAGTAACTACAATACTAACGAGTTTAGTAGATGAGAAATTAAAGGGTGCAAGAATTAAGTATATGGACAAAAAGACAAGAACATCAGGATAGAAAACAAACAAATAAATAAGGAAATAAAAAATTGAAAAAGACAATGAGTTGGGCTTTCAACACAACATCCCACATAAGCTAGCCAACTTGGGGTCTAAAAAAGGAAAAAAAGGAAATCCTTGCAAAAGGGATGCCATACAAAAAGGGTAAATAATGAATATTCTCTCCTCTAATTGTAGGGGTCTAGGTTTTGGAAAAAGAACAATGGAAATGAAATCACTTAAACAAAAGGAAAGACTAGTAGTCACCCTCCTCTAGGAGACAAAGTTGAGTGAGATAGAAATCTCCTCCATTCACTCTAAATTTTGGAGTTGCAGCAATATGGAAGTAGAAAGCTTGAGAGTCGCTTCGGGAGGCCTCTGCGTAATGTGGAATAAAACAAAATTACAACTAGTAAGCTCTATTAAAACCACACACTAGATTGCAATTACTTCTAAAATTTTAGAGTTTCATCCAACCTTCTCTGTGATCAATGTATATATTCCTGTTCACTTTAGAGAGAATCAGGAGTGATAGAAGTCATTGACAGAATTGAAAAACACTGAGTATGGGCAGAATTGTATATTGTGAGGAGATTTCAATACTACTATGGGTCAAAATGAGAAGCTTGTAGGTTCCATTGTTAGGGATGCCTCTTAGGAGAATATGGAGGAATTAATACTCAATCTCAATATTTTCGATATAAAACATCCTAAATGCCTTTATACTTGGAATAGTAAGTGCTCTATCCTGGGCTATATTGCAGCTAAGCCTGATCGTTTCATCACTTCTGACAACCATCTCATGATAAAATTATGCCTGAAATCCTTTATTCTTTTGTGGAGTGGCTCAAACCATCATCTAATCAACCTCCTTATCTCACTCTCCCTTAATATGGGGAATTTTCTCTTTTGGTTCTCCCCTCTATGGTTGGACTCTACTGGGTTCTATGATTTTGTCACTCTTTCATGGTTTGGGTTGAGGGAAGCCCATTCTCTATATGAGAATCCAAAATCAAAATGCTAAAAGCAGATATTAAATAGTGGCTAAAGGAAAATAAATCTAAAAGGCAATATGTAATAAAGGATACGAAGAACCACCTAGCTTCAATTCAAGGGCAAATGGAGACTGCCTTGATTAATCTGACTAAATTCCAAAAATAAGCTAAAACATTTAAGGCTTTTCATGGCCACCTCAGAAGAGAAGAAGAGTATTGAAGACTAAAGTCTAAAAACAACTGGCTCTTGGCTGGAGATATAAACTCAAATTTCTTTCATAAGCAGGAAAAATTTAGAGAATGCAAAAACAACATATCTCAAATCCAACATGGGGGACAAACTCTAAGAGATTTCAAGGAAATTAAGAAAGCTTCCCTAGACCATTTCATGAACCTCTATTAGGAAGACCCTTATAAGTATCTTGAAAGTGAGGAATTCTTTTTGGAGAACTTTCTTGTGCTGTTGTTTGTAGAGATGAATGTGGCCATGACCTACCCTCCAACGTTAGATGAGATTATATCAATTTGTGTTCTCCTTTTTTCCTGACAGAGACCCTAGCCCGGATTGCTTCTTTGCTAATTTCTATCAAAATATCTAAGAAGTGATCAGTAGAGACCTATGTCATATGATAGGGTACATTTTAAAGAGATTTATAATGGGGGGAGGAATCAACTCTTCCTTCTTATATTTAATCCATAAGGAATCTAACCTCTCCTCATTTTCTAGATTTTGCTAAATCTCTCTATGTAATGTCTCATATAAGGTCATCTCAAATTTTCTTGCCTCCAGACTCAAAAATATTCTACCTCTATTGATATTGATCAACCAAGGGGTATTTGTGCTAGGGTGACAAATATTTGATAATATAATTTTGCTGTAGGAGATATAGATTCGAGTTACAAAAGAGGGGATCAAATAATGATAATAAAACTGGATATGCAAAATGCCTTTGATAGGGTTAAACATAGCTTCCTGTTGAAAGTTTTGATAAATTTGGGGTTTGATGCAACCTTTATATAAAATGGATTTCTCTCTACATCTCTTCTCCTTGGATCACCCAACTAGTCAATGGTTGGGTGGAACGATTCTTGAAAGCCTCTAGGGGGTTGCACCATGGATTCCCTCTCTCCCTTTTCTCTACATAATTATGGATGACTCGTTAAGTAGAATATTGGAGATTGATCATGATTCTCACCATCTTCTGGGGATTAGATATAAGGAGGGTATCAAGAGTATCAATCATGAACAATTTGTAGATGACACCATCCTGTTAGGCGGTGCCTCAATTGGGATTTCCATGTGCTTCAAAGTAAATATGGATAAGTTCCTCAGAGACTTAGGAGGAGCCAAAAATGACAACAAAAGTCATTTATATACTTGGAATACTTCCCCTCAAAAGGAAAGAAAGACAAAATAAATTATGGGATTCAAAATTGTCAGGGATTGGAAATATTTCAACTACTTAGGAGTTTTAATCTTCCTAAGAAGAGTGTCTCCATATGCTTTGATGAGTGCTAGTGTTGCAACAAGGATGTTGCAACTCTTAGATTACCAGCTTTACTTATCAACCCGGGGTTCATACAAACTTGGAGGTGACAGTGTTGTATGCACAAGTAAAAGTGATGGTCCTGCCTGTTGTCATTGTTCAGCCGACAAGAGACCACTAGGGTTCCAAGCGAGACTTCTATAGAATCAGAATAAGCTTGATTCTTTGATGGAAGAAGGGAAAATCTACTCTAAGAGAGCTACTCTATTGTAGTAATAAAAAAACAACATGTAATGCTAAATCACACCATACCCTAATTAACCATTTAAGAAGCTATGTTAAGAAGAATTGCTAAATCAACACTAAAAAAATGCTACTATCTAAGTTGCAGAAGTAAAAAGCATCAAACCATAATAATTTGCAAGTAAAAAGCTAAACTAAATATGTTTTCACTTTTTTGGGTTTTTTTAAGGTAAAATCAAGTATGGAAACTAATTGTTCTTGTGGATGTGACAGGTGGATGGAAGGTGTTTGACGATGGCTAGAAGGTTTATGAAGTGGTTGGATGGTATGGATGGGTCCTAGGAGGCTTTTTGTGACTTCCTAGAGGTTTCCCATCAGTTCGGCCTCAAAAAAGGCCGTTTCAGGAAAACCTATAGGATGTACTAGAAACCTACAGGATGATCCTGTAGGAATTACAAGAAACCTACAGGATATGGTCAAGAGCTAATTGTGAGGTGTTGGGAAGCTTGGAAAAGGTCTGTGATGAGTGGAATGGGGTGTTAGAATGTCTAGGAGCACTCACGAGTCATTATCCAAGATAACAGATGGCTAGACTCGCTCAATGTATCTAGGGGAATTTCAATGAAAAACTAGTGAGGGTGATGGTGCAACAAGAGATGGCTACAATGGATGAAGTGGAAGGTGGCTATTGGTGATGAAGTTTGGGTCTCCTCCTAAAGTACCTACTCTGCTTAAAACATGCGTGTCTTCCAAGAACTATGCAACAAGATACATTTTCATAAAGTAGAAAAGCATGAATCAATTGCCTATATTATGCATGAAGAAAGTCGCTGAAGGGAATGAAAGCATGAGTGAGATCTTATTGCAGAAATGGAGATGGAAAAAGATGACAATGTAATCTTCCTTGCAATATGAACCAAATACTGAATCAAAGACAACAAACTCCAAAGCTCATACAAGAAATAGAAATCTGTGTTTTTGGGGTTGCTGAAGGGTCCCTTTCTCAAGTCATGGTCCGAGAGGGAGGAATTGAGGCTGAGACACCTGCTAACAAACTTGTGGTGATCCTTTTTCTCCTTGCTAACTTGCTACTTGAAATAAGGCACAAATGGAATCAAACTATCACACTACCAATCTAATCTATATTGTTGTAATGGGAATGCATCTACTAAGAAAATGAACAATTAAGCTATCACTATATACTAGCATAGATGTACAATAAAGAGGATCCTTGACTACTAGGGTTGGGCCCTAACCCAAGAGCTTCAGCCCTCTAAGTTAACTCAGTGTTGGCTCAAAACAAAACTCATTCTTATTACCAAAACAATGGATTACATAAAAAATTATCACAAGTCTTGCAGCTCGAAAATAGAGTAGAGTTTTACAATCAAAAATATGAATCCTACTGAGATCCTAGGCCTCTTTACTTATACATCTAATGTCCCCAATGACTTCCTTAAAGTAAAGGAGGCTCAACTCACAAAATTGAGATAAACTAGTGCTTTTCCTTTCAGTTGCTCAACTGCCTTCTAGTCCTCATGATTTGGTTGTTTGCACTCCAAGCTGATAGAGGAATATTTGAATGGAGGGGTAGTAAATGAGGAGGATTTACCTCCTATAATCCCTCTCCCTTGTCCCATTCTATTTTTGACCTTGGTCTTTGCCAAAATTCCTTTCTTTTATTCTTTAATCCTTCATTAAATGAACATTAGACCACAAAGCAAAATATACAACTCTTACTCATCTAATAAACAAAATATAATCAAAAGTATGCAACAAGCTATGAGAATAGTTGGCTTGACTAAGCTATGAGGTGAATTAAGGCCCATATAATTACGCAATGATGAGACTCATCATCACCCCCCTACTAAAGTGTTGCTCATCCTCTGAGAAACTTAGTCAATATCCATATCCTTCATGGCTTTGGTAGCCTCTCTGACATCCCATGCCTCTATTGTGGTCTCCTCTTCTTGTTCATAGAAGCCTGCTTTCTTTTATACTTCTTCCCACTGCCTCTTTTCTTCTTCTTCTTTTCACCCTTCTAGCATCCCTAAGAGTAGTGGTGGACTGAGTAAGTGATATTCCCTTATCTTTAAGCTGTGTGGTAGTGTGTTCCATCTCCTTAGGAAAACATGTATACTATCATCTCCTAGCAGCCTAAACATGTCCTCAAAATGTGAAATTGCTTGCTCTTGAGCAGCAAGATATCTATTTGCCAGCTGAGGATCATTTGCAATAAAATTATGGGCACTGATGAGGGCCATGGGATTTGATTGTTCAGCTCTGATCAAAAGAGGTTCAATTTTCTCTCTGGCCAATATCCTTTTCATCTCTGCAGCTCTTGACTCCTCATGGTTCATCCATGATGCCAAAGCCGTTAATTGTAGATCTCCTAGCTTGGCATTAGGGTCCCAAACATTCATGTCTGTGAGGGCCATGTTGTGCAAATAAAACTCAGCCATTTTGGCCCTATCCTCTAGTGTACTTTGGTCACAAAGATCAATAAACTGCTTGTAGTCCTAAAATGGCATGGTTCTCCTCTATGCTAGTGTCTTAATCTAAAACTGCAGCCATTTTTCTTTGAGGTAACAAGCATAGGATTTAGCTGACATCCTACACTAGATTTCCTCCAAGGAGAGGCTAGCCATATATGCTAGTTGGTTCTCTCTTTCCTGCAGTTGTCCCCTCAACCATGCATTTTCTGTCTCAAGTTGATTTCTCATTATAGATTCTCTTTCTCGTAAGCCACTTAGCTCTCTACCCATTTCTTCGAGTTTCTCTTCCATGTGCCCAATGTCTTCCACCCCCTTTGATTTGGTGATCTACATCCATTGGTGGGTTCTGGCCCTTTCCTTCTTAAGCTCAAAGAACAGTGGGATGGAAAATTTTTGAGGTATTACCCTGCCTCCTTCAATAAACCGGTAATAGGAGTCCAGGTTAGGTTGATGGTTGGGTTCTTTTGTCTCTGGCTCTTCCTCTTTAGCTTCTTGCTGCTCCCCTACCTTTCTTTCCAATTTCTATGCCTCCTATAGATTCAACAAAGTATCCTGTAAGACTGTTTTTGCTTCCTGTAGATTTTGTTATGGATCTTGTAGGATTTCCTTACCCTTTGAGGAAGTTGATCTAGTAGCAGGCCTCCTTACATAGGTGATAGGGGACATAAGGGAAAGCATTTTGTCTTTTTATGTATGGGAATCTTCAATATCAATAGGAATTTGTGTTGATGTTTATGGCTTCCCCTGTTTTATTCTTGTGCTCTTTCTTTTTCTGAAATATAGTGGGGTCTTCCTCTGCCTTATTCATTTTTTCTTGATTGGGGTGCTAAGAGTAGTGAGGGCAGCTGTTTCCTCTCTCTCAGTGGCCTTTGGAGACACCCTTGGTGACTCCTCCTTGTGTTATTTCCCCTCTATTTTATTTCCTTCTTCCCCTCTGTTTTTCCTGTCTTCTTCCTCTTGCAGATCTTCATCATCTTTATGAGTTTCCTCCTTAATTTCCTCCTTTGTTTCTTCATTATCCTCCTTCTCTTCTCCATCTTCTTCTTTAGCTTCATGATGTTCCTCTGTGTCAACTCCTTCTTCATCCATATCATCCTTATCTTGCTTTGTATCTTCCTCTTCCTTATCTTTCTTTGTATCTTCCTCTTCCTGTTTTACCTCCTCTTCACTTACAGTAGTAATAACATCATAAGTGAGGGCTTTGATGTCATCCTTTGCTGGTAAGTCTTTGAAGACTAACCATGTTATAGGGGTTTTGAGGTTTTGGAGGGCATCTTCAATGAGGATCCTAATTTACCCATGGTGAGCCAATTATTAGGAATTCCCCTCCTTCACTTTGATGCTTGAGTCTATGAGTGATTGCAACAAGAAATATGGTATGCTGAGTCTTTGGTGAGGTGGTGTTTCTACCCCAAATCTTAATTCCTCAAGGATCCTGAAATGATAGCCATAGAGAACACTATATCTACCCTCACATGAGATGTATTTGATGAGTTGGTAGCCTACATCACTCCATGGGTATGGCAGACTTTCCTCCTTACTCCATTTTTGTCCTCAATGGGTTTTTCACCTTCTAAAAAGAATTTTCTTTTATCACCTGGCTTTCTCCTTTGTCTTATTTTCTCCATGGGATTCCTAGGGTAAGTGTGTTGGCCTTGCTGATGAGCTCTAGGATGAGATCTATAGTGAGGGCCCTTACTACCACAGTGGCATGGATTCTGCTATGCGGACTGAGGGAGAGAGAAAATTCTTGAGCCACCTCATCATGATACCCTCTGAATTTTTCGAAAAACCCCATCTAGTTGTGTCTTGTAAAGATTTCAAGCACATGGGGGTGTTGTTGGATTCTCACATTGTTTCTCTCTCCTATTAAACCCTTGTGTCATCTTGTTGATGAAGCTTGAGGAGAAAATGAGAGGGTTGACACAAATTTTCAAATGCAAGAGCAAAACAGAGTTGACTGTGTATTTAATTCACTTCACACAGTTGCTAAATTCACTCAATTTTAGAGTATCTCTAGTTCATTTACTTGCAAAGGGGGATGAAATTGTAGATCCTACCTCTTTAGATTGGTTACAGTGGCCAATTGCTGTGATATCCCTTCTGAACTCTTCTATGCCAATCCTGTAGACAGTCTTTGTGTGTCCTATAGACAACCTTTGTGTACCCTTTAGACTGTATCCTATAGGAATTCCTATGCATGCTCCTATAGGAATTCCTGTGCAAAACGATGGATCTTTGTTTCCAGTGGGTGGCTTGGGTTATGAGAGTGACTTGAGTGAGAGACTTTTGAGGAAGTGAGACACATGAATGCATGGGAACGATGTTTCATTTCCTCTTATGGTGATTTGAAGTGACGTGGTGTGCTGGAAACAAAGGTACGTTGCCATTTTTGGACCATTCGTCCCCACTACCACCTCATCATTTTCTACTCCTCATAATCAGCTCCCACCTCGTAGACCCATAGTTTAATTGCTTTTTGTCCTACTCCTTCTCTGTCTTTGAGTTGCATGTAGCCACGTGTGAGAGGACACCCAGTTGTACATGTGCTAACTGAACGAAGGTGGCAAAGTTAACTTTCCACATTTTCACTTATAAATCAAATATCTCTTAACCCTTACAATTTCTACGACATGATGCATGTGAGTGAGCGAGCGAGATACTTACCTGTGGTTTCAATGCTATGCTACAGTTGTCGAAGACCAGAGGTACTACGTTGTATATTTACTGCATGCCATTCTTCTTCATCCTCTTTCTATCTGCTAATGTTTTCTTTGCTTTTGTAGGTATCTGTGGATGAAGATCTGATGTTTATGTTGTGGAGCTTCTAGATCTATTGCTGGTGTGATTGGCACCATTCTGTGGGATAGGTTGCTACAGGATGTCCTATAACTGCTTGTCCCTCAGAATTCTTTAATCATTTTGTTTGTTGGGGTTGTGAGGAAGGTGACATGGATGGAAAGAAGGAGTAAAAGTGTAGAGAGCAGAGGATACTCAGGTAATGCTCTTACCCCTCTCTGTTTCCCCTTGTTTTCTAAGACTAGCAAAAACTGTTGAAACTGATTTTTTTTGTTTTGAATGGTGAGTGCAGGGATGATGATGGTGGATGACGTGAGGTGCTAGATCATGCATAGGTTTAATTTTAAGGACCTAACAAATCCATCATGTGCCTTCGAATTTCTTCCTGTAGCATTTCAAGGTCACTGTAATTCCTACAGGATCATCCTGTAGGTTTTCAGGGGATCATGTAGGAATACAGGGGATCCTGTAGAAAACACAGTCTTTGCATTAATCGAACCAATGGAGTGGGAAAATGAAAAAAATGATGGAGGTATGCATCGTAAGGAGTGGAGAAGATGAATATGTGAGAGGCGGGGGTCTCCTTGGGATCCTCTTTTGCTCCTTGACTGTCTTTCTCGCCCACCTACAAATGGAAATTTCATGATCTATCTATCTATATATATAAAATATATATTATTGAAAAACAACTAGGCTGCCTCAGAGCAGTTTTCACCCTATTTGTTTTCCCTGGGCGCCTCAAGGAAGGTTTTCATCCAGTGATCTTCTTATTCTCTTTTTCTTTTTGTTATTTTTTCTCTTTTTTTTTTCATCACTAGGTCGCCTCACGAGGTTTTCAACCCAAAGATGGGACTCAAGCACCTCATGAAGGTTTTCACCTGAGTCCTTATTCTTTTTTTTTCCTCAGTGATTTGATGAGGGAGGAGTTAGAACTTGCTCCACCATCATCACTGTTTTATTGATATTATCAATGAAATCCTGTTTTGATAAAGGTCTCTTGTACATTTTCAATTGGTGCACATTAACAAAAAAAGGAATGACTTCTTCATTTATAGTTCTGATTTGCACTGAACCATTATCATGACATCTTTCCACAACATAATTTCTGAGCCATATTGTCCTTAACTTTCCCTTGAAGTCTTTATACCTAGAACCATATAACAATGCCCAAACACCCTCCTGAAACTGCTTCTCCTTAATATTATCATGCCAGATCTTCCTTTGAAGTTGAGCTACCTCTGTATGTAGGAGGGCCCGCATTCTGAATTCGTCCAAGCCATTCAATTGGAACAATATCTCTTTTTGTGCACTTCTGAGATCCAGATCTAGTTGGGCTACCATCCTTAATGTGTTATATTCAAACTCAATGGGTAGCAAGGCCTTTTTCCCATAGACCAGCTCGTAGGGTGTGAATCTAGTGGTGGTCTTCCATGTGGTATTATAGGCCCAGGTGGCCTCAACTAGTCTTTCTGCCCAATCCTTCCTGCTACTACTCACCACCTTGGTTAAGAGTCCCTCCAATGCTTTGTCAGTCACCTCCACTTACCCATTAGCTTATGGATGATATGGAGTGGAGGTCCTATGCTTGATCTTTTGATGGCTGAGTAGGTCTTCAATCATGTTGGAGGTAAACTAGCTACCTTGGTATGTGACTAGCTCTCTAGGGTAACCAAATTTTAGAATACATTCTCCCTTAGGAACTTAGCCACCTTCTCTTATGTTGCTGCCTTAATTACCTTGGTTTCAGCCCACTTAGTCAAATAATCAGTGCACACAATAATGTATTGTTTTTTCTTTGAAGGAGGGTCAATAGGCCCAATGAAGTCCATACCCCACTTTTCAAATTGCTCGAAAGTAACTTGAGGCTGCAGAGGCATTTCGTCTCTTAGAGTAGGCCTTCCATCCTCTCGCACTGATCACACTAAATAGTGTAATTTTTCACATCCTGAAGAAGAGTGGGCCAATAATAGCCTGCTTGTAACACTTTGAACACTATCCTCTTTACTTCAAAGTGACCTCCACAAGGCCCATCATGACAGGTCAGAAGGATATCAAAGACTTCTTCTTCCCTGACACACCTTCTCAAGATTTCATTTGGACCAAGTTTGAAAATATTGCCCCCAATCCAAGTGAAGGGGGAACTTTTCCTGACTATCCTAATCTTTTCTTTAGTGGGAAAGTTTGGTGGGAACTGTGCTGATACCGAATAGTTTGCTATATCAAAAAAGCATAGAGAGAGAACTGAAATAGCAAACAAGTGCTCATATGGTAACTGGTCATCCACCATTCCTTCTTCACTTGCAGGCACATTTACCCTAGATAAAAATCCGGTAACAACATTTACCTTACTAGGCATATCAACAATGGTTAGATCAAACTGCTATAATAAAAGAAACCATCTTATAATTCAAGCATTCACATCTAGTTTGTTCATTAAATATTTGATTGCAACATGGTGAGTATGCAAAAATGTTTGATAGCCTATAATATAATGTCTAAATTTGTTTAATGAATGCACAACAACTAGGAGTTCCTTTTCGGTCACTTTATAATTTAACTCAGCCTTTGACAAGTTCTTGCTGATAAAATAGATAGCATAGATAGAATAAGGCAATTTTTCCTCTACTTGACCTAGGGTTTCTCCTATGGCTTTGTGTGAGGCATTAACATGAATAAAAAAGGGGAGGGCCTAGTTTGGGCCTCACAGAATTGGTGCAGTGGTTAACTTACCCTTTAGAATGTCTAAGGCCTCTTGACATTTTTTTGACCATATATACTCAAAATCTTTGGCCAACAACCAAAATAAAGGAGAGGCCAACTTGTTGAAGTTCTTTATGAACCTTTGGTAGTATCCAGCTAACCCTAAGAAACTTCTGACATCTCTCTGCTTTTGAGGAGGTCAGACCCTTTGGATGATGGCTATTTTGTTTGGGTCCACCTGCAGTCCTTGCTGAGATATTGAATGACTTAGCACGGTCCCTGCAGTCATTAAGAAATCACATTTTTCAGGTCTGAGAGCATTTCAATGCATTTGTACAATATTTTGCCTAGGTTAGTCAAGGCTTCTTAAAAATCACAACCATAAGGTGTAAAATCATCCATATAAATTTCCACCACATCATGGACTAATTCAGTGAAAATACTCAAGACTACTCTCTAGAAAGTGGCAAGGGCATTGCATAAGAAAAAAGGAAGGACCCTATAGGCAAAAGTACCCCAAGGACAACTGAATGTGGTCTTCTGGGCAGAACTAGATTTGGTTGTACCCACTGAATCCATCTAGGAAAGAGAAAATCCTTTTCCCTATCTAGCACTTGGTCAATGAAGGGTAGAGGAGAATGATCCTTCTTTGTGGCTTTGTTCAACTCCCTGTAATCGACACAAATCCTCCACTTACCATTTTTCTTGGGAACTAACACCAAAGGGGAGACCCACTCACTGTCGAAGATAGGGTAAATGAATCCTGGATCTAGCAGTTTTTGTAGTTCTTCTTTCACTATATCTTTAAGAGTTGGATTCATACTCCTTTGTGGTTTCTAAATTGGCTTGCAACCTTCTTTGATGTATATGTGATGTGTACACATTGAGGTGTGTACTCCCTTCATTTCCTTGTAACTCCAAGTGAAAGCTTCTAGATTTTCCTTTAACATGTTGCATAGCTTCTCCTCTTCGACAACAGAAAGGGATGGATTAATTTTCAAGGTTTTCTCTACACTAAATTCTATGGTTTTGACACAAAGTGGGTTGGAATCAGCCAAGCATAAGTCAATTGGATGATTTTTATGGGTTCCTTTACTGCTTCTTCTAAAGGTAATGAACCAGGAGTTGGACTTTGGAGCATGTGTTTAATCAAGTCATCCTTATCTTGTTTTCCTCCACCCATGGTTGCTTCCAAAACATAAAGTTGGGTGGAATAAACCTCATCTTCTTCCTCCTCCTCCAACCATAAAGGCAAATCATGCTCTAGAGAAGGTTGATCATGAGGGTGTAGGACTAACTTCTTGGACATATGGCTGTTCTTGATGGTCATATTCCCAACTCTGCAGTTAATGTAAGCATTGGTTATGGCCAACCATAGCCTCCAAAGGATGAGAGGATAACCAGTAAGCTTAGCCTTAGGTTGGAGAACTAGGAAATCTGTAGGGTACTCCCAGGAGTCAATGGAGACCATCACATCTTCCAAAATTCCCTTAGGGGTTACTGTGGAATGGTCTGCAAGTTGCAAAACTGTTGTGGTCTTCCTCAATGACCCTTGGAGGTTGATCTTGAGCATGGTGTCCTTGGTCATCACATTAATGATAGCCCCAGATTGATTAAAGTGTGTGGTACAATGGTGCCAATAATGTGCACATCTACTACAGTGCTTCCAGGGTCCAAATATTTTGGACATATTACCTGCCCCAACATTAAGTCAGATAGTTTCCCAATGACATTAATGGTAGGGGAATCCCTTTTTCGCCTCCCTGGATGCTTGAAGCATTTCTCCTTAATCAACTTATTGTAAATGGGAACATCTTTTATTGCCTGGAGAAGGGGGATCGTTACACATATATTTTTCAATTCTCCAAGAAGTTCAATTTCTTCTGCGGTAGGTTGGAGTGGTTGTGATAATCTCTCAGGAAAGGGTGGATTTACTTTAAGGTTGATTTCCTCTATTTCTTCCTCAACCTCCCTAGGTGGAGGGAGAGGTTGGTTATCTAGGATAAATCTCCTAGATCTTAGGTTAATCTCCTGAATTTCCATAGCATAAGCTGGATATGATGTCTCTCCATTGTATACTTGCTGAGCCTGTGTATTATTTAGGTTTATATTTGGCTGAGCAGGAATCTGGGGTTGCTTGGTTGGAGCAGAGTGTAGGAGTTATGGTTGGGCAGGTGGTGGAGGAAATAGAGCTGTATAATTGTTGTATTTGGGCCTCCACCCCTAGGGTGGTGTATTCCATTGAGGTTGTGGTGAAGCATAAGGTTGAAATGACTAGATGGCTGGCTGGGAATGATACTGATATGCATAGGACCAAGGAGGGGGTGTAGAGTAGGAAGGATGAGTAGGGGGTCCCTAAGAAGGTCTACTTGTGGTTTGGTTTGGGTTGTAATATGCATGGGATGACCCTTGCATGCCCTGCTGGTATGGTCTAGGCCCAAGAGGTCTCCTTTGGTTAATGTAGCAAAGTTGCTTAGTGACCCCTTCTGCTCCTTGATACACAACTTTGAGTCCAGGTAAATAAGGTATCTTATCAGTGGAGTGGTTTTCTTCACAGACGAAGAAAATTTCAATACACTTCAATGGAAATTCATTCCTAGGATGCCTCTTGGTGCATCTAGGACAAAAGATGGCGAAGGCTCTCTCTGCTTCCTCCTGCTTCCTTGTAATGTTCATGGTGTCCATTTTCAAGGCAAGGGTTTCTAGCATCTCACTTTTGAAATCTTCTAGCATGTTTCCAATTTCACCCCTGATGGATGAGTTGGAAGATGATGTATTGGCCATAGGTTGACTACCCCTATCCTTTTTCCTAGCTGCCCTAGAATGGTTTCTAAAGATAGTCTTGATATCCTTATAGGGTAATTGGTAGATATCTCCTCCTGCTAACAAATGTAAGGTATCCAAAAGATCTTCTCTTACTCCTCTAAGCAGGACCAACTTTAGTGGGGTCAAGTGTGCACCTAGCCCTTTTGTAACTGAGTTGGAATCTTTCTTCATAGTCTTGTAAGGATTCATTATGGCCTATGGTAATCCTAAAAATTTCTTCTTTAGTATCCTTTGACTGAAAATAGTCCTGATATTTGTTGTTAAAGGTCTGCTGCATCTGAACCCAAGTTGTGATGTTATCTCCAGGAAAGCCCATGAACTAGCACAATGCTGCATCCTTGAGGGTATATGGACATAGTTTTAACTTTTTCTCATCATCTGTATAGTCATAGGTTCGACATATAACAACAAAAACAAATAGGAAAGTGTCAGGGTCCTCTATTGTCAGGACATGGAAATGGGGTAGGGAAGAGGGGCTTATATTTTTCATCTTAGTGTCCCCGTTGGTTTCCCTAATGGGGAAGGCACCCTCAACTCTCTCTATTCCCTCTGTCATTTCAATTTCCAGCCATTGGTTCGGTAGGAATGTGTTCCTCTTCTTCTTCTTCCACTGTAGGTTCTTCAAATATGTTAGGTTGCTCACCTAAAGGTTCCTCCAGTTCACAACGATCGAAGAAGAGATAAGGTTGGCTGTTGGATGCAGTGGATGTATTTGGCAAAAATTTACATAAGTTGTCCCTATTCCTATGAGGCATGAAAGGAAACATTTTTGAGTTGGTTTTGTATTTTTTTTTTTTTTTAAACCTGAAAAGTACTTGCAGAAATGAAATTGTTGATTGAATGAAAATCACTGTTAGAATGAAAAAGCTACTTGCTGAATTGAAATCCTACTTGTAGAATGGAAAGGAAAGAAGATAATGAAAAATTAAAGAAATGAAGCAACTAGATTACTTTTGCAGAAATAAACTAACAACAGAATATTGAATACAAGAAATTAAAGAAAATAAAGCAGTAATCACATTCTACTCAGACACCTCCCCAAAAATAATGCCAAAAAGTGATGAGCGCCAGTATTGTAGAAAGGATGTTGCAACTCCTAGTCTACCAGCTTTACTTATCAACCCAGGGTTCATATAAACTCGGAGATGACAATGTTATATGCACAAGTAAAAGTGATGGTCCTGCCTGTTGTCACTGTTCAGTTAGCAAGACACCACTGGGGTTCCAAGCTAGACTTCTATAGAGTCAAAAGAAGCTTGATTCTTTGATGGAAAAAGGGAAAATCTACTCTAAGAGAGATACTCTACTATAGTAATAAAAAACAGCATGTAATGCTAAATCACACCATACCCTAATTAACCATTTAAGTAGCTATGCTAAGCAGAATTGATAAATAAACACTAAACAAATTCTACTACCTAAGTTATAAAGTAAAAAACATCAAACCATAGTAATGTGCAAGCAAAAAACTAAACTAAATCTGTTTTCACAATTTTGGGTATTTTAGGCAAAATCAAGTATGAAAACTAATTGTTCTTGTGGATGTGACAGGTGTATGGAAGGTGTTTGAGGATGGCTGGAAGGTTTATGAAGTGGTTGGATGGTGTGGAGGGGTCCTAGTAGGATTTTTGTGACTTCTTAGAGGTTTCCCATCAATTTGGCCTCAAAACAGGCTGTTTCAAGCAAACCTACATGATGTGCCAGAATCCTACAAGATGATCTTGTAGGAATTACATGGAAACCTACAAGATACAACCGAGAGCTAATTGTGAGGTGTTGGAGATGTTGGGAAGCTTTGGAAAGGTATGTGATGAGTGGAATTGGGTGTTACAATGTCTAGGATCACTCAGGAGTCAATATCCAAGATAATAGATGGCTAGATTCGCTCAATGTATCTAGGGGAATTTCAATGAAAATGATGAAAAACTAGTGAGGGTGATGGTGAAACAAGAGATGGCTATGGTGGATGAAGTGGAAGGTAGCTGCTGGTGATGAATTCTGGGTCTCCTCCTGAAGTACCTGCTCTATTTAAAACATGGGTGTCTTCCAAGGACTATGTAACAAAATACATTTTCATAAACTAGAAAAGCATGAATCAATTGCCTATATTATTCATGAACAAAGATGCTACAGGGAATGAAAGCATGAGTGAGATCTTATTGAAGAAATGGAGATGGAAAAATATGACAATGAAATATGCCTTGCAACATGAACCAAATACTGAATCAAAGATAACAAACACCAAAGCTCATACAAGAACTAGAAATCTGTGTTTTTAGGGTTGTTGAAGGTCCCTTCCTCAAGTCATGGTCCCAGAGGGAGGAAGTGAGGCCGAGACACCTGCTGACAACCTTGTGGTGATCCTTTTTATCCTTGCTAACCTACTACTTGAAAGAAGGCACAAATGGAAGCAAATTATCACACAACCAATCTATTCTATACTACTGTAATGGGAATGCATCTACTAAGAAAATGAACAAGTAAGCTATGAATCTACGCTAGCATACATGTACAATAAAGAGGATCCTTGGCTACTAGGGTTGGGCCCTAACCCAAAAGCTTCAGCCCTCTGAGTTAACTTAGTGTTGGCTCAAAACAAAACTCATTCTTATTACCGAAACAAGTCTTGCAACTCAAAAATAGAGTAGAGTTTTACAATAAAAATTTTGAATCCTACTAAAGTCCTAGGCCTCTCTACTTATACATATGAAGTCCCCAACGACTTCCTTAAAATTATGGAGGCTCGATCTCAAACTCAAGATAAACTAGTGCTTTGTCTTTCACTTGCTTGGCTGCCTTCTAGTCCTCATGATTTGGTTGTTTGCACTCTAAGGTGATGGACGAATATTCAAATTGAGGGGTAGTAAATGATGAGGATTTACCTCCTATAATTCCTCTCCCTTGTACGATTTGAGTTTTGACCTTGGTCTTTGAGAAAATTCCTTACTTTTATCCTTTAATCCTGCATTAAATTCACATTAGACCACAAATCAAAATATCCAACTCTAACTCATCTCATAAACAAAATATAATCAAAAGTATGCAATAAGTTATGAGAATAGTTGGTTTGACTAAGCTAGGAGGTGAATTAAGGCCCATCTAATTACCCTATGATGAGGCTCATCATGCTTGGCAAAGTGTTCTTGATAAAATAAAGTTGAAAATTGTATCATGGGAAGGAATCTAGCTAAATAATGTGGGGAGGACTATCCTTGTGAAATCAATGTTATCCTCCATCCCACTATATCAATTCTCAGCTCTTCATGCTCCTAAATATGTATTGCATCAACTTGGAATATATATTAGGAAATATCTATGGGAGGGAGGAAAGAATGATAATAAAAAATTCCATCTGGTGAACTGGAAAAATATCAGAATTCCAAAGAAACCTTAGGGGCTTGGAATTAGATATCCCACCATGTTTAATTCAACAATGGGAACCAATATCTATTGGATTCTAAAGGTGAAGCCTGATCACTGGTGGGTGAAGGTAATGAGATAAAATTATTTACATCAGTATAAAAATAGGGATGACCACATGGAAGAATTATAGGGGTCTCCTATATAGAAGTTAATGCAATCATCCTCAGATCTAATTTTGAGCAATGTCTGTAAAATTCCCAGTGAGGGTGATTTGATTAATATTTTGTTGGATTCGATCTTAGGACTCGCCCCCTTGGGTTTGGATCCCTCTATCTCCTCCCTTGGGTATCACTTGATACAACATGGGGTGGTCCATTTAGATTAAGTCTCCATTTGGGACGGCGAGGGTCTTTGGAAAGGATGGAAAATGGAAGATATCACAGAAAACCTTATACCATTACAGGATATTCTATTTGAGAAATTAATTGGATGCACCCCCCTTGCGCAATCAATGGAAGATAGGTGGGGGTGGAAGAAATCCACATTCTCAATCAAGGAAGGCTACTCCCAACTTCTTTTCAACTCCCAAATTCCCCCCAAGTCCTCAATCTAGAATAAAATTTGGAAAACCAATGTTGTCCCAAAAGTAAATTTCTTTTGTTGGTTGTTAGTTCATAAAAGAATCCTCACTGCAGAGAATATCCAGAAAATAGGCTTGCTTGGTTCCTCCTAATGTCCCCTTTGTGAAAACTCTGAGGAAAGCATCCCTCATCTCTTCCTTCATTTCCAGTTTTCAAGAGTGGTTTGTTCAGTGGCCCTTGGGCCGCTTTTCCTGAGAACAAGGTGGCCAACTGATCTCCTCAACCTCTTTAACTCTTGTACCAAGTTTTACATGGGCTCCATTTAGGCCAAAATCACCTTCAAGGACCTTTGCATTTCCCTCCCCAAGTATATTTTCTAGCATATATGCTTATCAAGAAATATGTTTTTCTTCAACTCTGCTTGCCCTCCAGCCAAGATCACTGCCCTAAAATCTCCCTCTTCTTATTTTGAATTCCACAGATCAGATATAAAACCCTTTCTTGTTCCTAATGAATATACTTGGATCTCTCCTTGGGCTTGGCCTCCATCCTCCTCATCCCCAAACAAATTTTTTCCTTCTCACCCTTCTTGGATCCTTTATTTGACTCAAGAAGGACTTGTTAAATCGATGCATAATTCAAATTCATGGACTCTTCAATTTGATGGTGGCTCAAAAATAAACCCCGGTATTATCACAAAATCTGACCTTGACAGGCTGCTGATCAAGCAAACTCTGAGTAACTCTTTCACACCAATCTTTTGGTTGAGGCTTAGCCTCCTCAACCTGGGAGGGCTCTCTCATTAGGTTTAGGGTTTTTGATTAATCGTTAGATGGCTAAATCTAGGAAAAAAATGAACAAAAGTACAACTGGTTGGCTAGTTGAAACTATGATTAGAAAATATCTATTGGGTTATGGATTCAAAATAGTCTTCAACAAAACAGCATGATCAGTGAGATATGGAAGTCAAGGCACTTAGAGTTTAGTTAATGAATAAAACAGTAACAAAGTGAAAAAACACAATTTACAAGCATGTGAAGGAAGTTAGAGCATTTTCCAATGAATTCTAAGTATCACAAGCTCATACCACCGCAAATAATTAATTGAATAAAGCCATAAGAACACCAAAAATATAAACTCTTTGTGAATCTTGAGTAGTCAAATTGATCTCTGTATTAAGTATGAAAAACACAGTTTTTTACAATAACACAATCTTTCCTTTACTAATGAAATTTCCAACCCTTTGGAATTCGATTTTCAAGCTTAATATAGAAATTTACATCATTGGATACTATCATCCACCTTTGGAGGAATTCAAATTCCTAACTTAGACACCTATCTATTAAAAAACAAACTATTTAATTACAACTTGACAACTAGCTGTCTTTGAAGATTCCTAATACAAATAGGACTAAAAATCCTAAAACAAGCCTTCAACAGCCTTATCTGAGTCTTTAATACATTATTTAATCAGCTTCCAACCCTGTCCTCAAGTTTGATGATGACCATGATGCTGTTGCAAAACCTATTATATTATGCCTTAACTGCCATAAAAGTCAGGAAACAGAGTTCCTATTTTTTAGGCCCTTAACCCTTTGTTCTTATCTTCAAACAGTTTTTTGCTGGTGTATAGGTGTCAAGCATTAATGATTTGTTGAAACATTGTTTTCCACTTGTGCAAAAGGGAAACTTGAGCATGTTCATGAAAACATTACTGTGCTTACGAAAATACCTTGTTTTCGTAGCACAACCTTTATTTTACCTATGGAGTATTCCTTAAAGCTTTGATGCCTGCACCCATTCCATCTGAGAGTTCACACATGAACCTATATCCATTAGAATCTTCAAAATTTTGAACTGATCTAGCATTTCCTCTACAATGCATCTATAAGAGCCAAATGATCATCTTCAGCAGTTTCGTAGCATGCTACGAAACTGCAATGTGTGTGTCCTTTTTCAACAGGGCCTGCAACAATCAGTGGTTTGGGAGCTTTTTCCAAAATTTTGAGAAAACTAATGTATTAACCAAAAATCAGAATCACAACCCTTCATAGATATTCTTCTTTGTAGCTGTTATTCCTCTATATGCCAAAATTGTTTTATGTGCCAAAAACTGTTTCAATACATCTCCTTCACTGCGTTTCTTCAACACTTTGTTTCATCATTGTTGTAGAACCTTTTTCCAGAGTGATTAGTCGTATTTCTAGATCTCCAATTTTCCTCTTCAATCCCTTTTTTGTAGTTCTGAGCTGAGTATTAATCTTTCTCACAAATTTGGACTCTTTGATTGCAGGAATAGTCCAGGTAAAGTATTGTTGTTCACTGCTAACTATTTCTGATTTGGGCACTCTTTCAGTCTCCCAGAGAGCCTTCATCCTTTTGAATTTTGTATTTTCAGCTACATGTTCTCTTGCTCTCACCCTTAGCTTAGAAATCTCATTGTTGGCATCTTCTAACCTTGTTTCCATGACTTCATAACTAGCCTTTTGTGTTTGAGTAGCAGGAACCATGTTGTTGTCTCGTTCAAGTCTTGAAGATGGTACTTCTAACTCTTCTTGAACAACAAAGGCATCTTCTGTTCTCTCCAATTCAACATTGGACTCCTGTATCTTCTTTGATTTTCGAGTTAAGGGTTTTTTGGGTTTGAAAACAAAATTTGTAATCTCGTCCTTAAATTCCAGTTTTTTTGAGGATTTCACCTTTTTTGACTTCACCTTCTTCGGCTTCCTTTGATAAACTTCTATTACATCTGCCTACACCAAAGGGGATTCTGTAATGTCAATGGCCCTCAAGACATCGCTTAAGTCACCCTTCAAGCTTGAACCTTCTCCTAGAATCATTGTTTTCCCCTTTTCCTTTGCAATCTGGCTCCTAGTAAGTCTCCTTTGAACTGGTTTGCTGGATGACTATTCTGGTGTTTCTCCTCTAAGCTTAGATATCTTTCCCTTGGAAGACTTAGGAGTTTCCAGAATGACTACTGGACTTTTAGCTGCTGAGGTTTTGCTTGCTTTTTCCTTCACCTATTTCCTTGGCTTTAATTTAGCAAACCCTTTTGCCCTGGTCATTGCAGACCTGCTAGCTTCTGCTGATGAAGTTTCTTTGACCCTAGAGTTAGTACCTTCACCTTGTTTTTTTGTTCCAAAGTCACATACAAACAAAAACGAAAACCAATCTTTTTTTACCCTTTTGATTTCATGTAACACTATCAATTTAATTAGGACATGATGAAACATGGAAGTCTCACACCCTTGGGACTTAGCTGAACTTTATCTACCATCTTAGTTATACTTCGAAATAAGAATTAAGGCAAATCTAGAGAAATCATACCAGTAAAATGTAACAGAAGTTTAAAATGATATGAATAGACCTTCTGATATCTACCTTCATAGGTGAAATAATGCTAAATGTTGAAGAGCAAGTTGGTGTAGTTGTCCTTGACGTAGTCTTTGGGAATTTCTTTGGTTAAGTCCATTTCTGGAAATTGTGGCTTCAGGAACACCTTGCATGGTTCCATGTTGAATCTAAATTTCTTGAACCGGGCCTCTTGTCCCCTAAGAATTTTGGTCACCAATGCTATAACCTCTGGAGAAGCTTGCATATCAAGCATTCCAACCTTTGTCCTTAAACCATCAAAATGAAGTGCAAACTCCTTGGTTACTTGGGTATGCCCTCCTTGCAATTTTTTACAAAACTTCTAGCACCCCACTTTCTTGAAGGTCTCTACAACTGCTTTGTCTCTGCTTAGGGCCTCAGTGTTTTTTGGCTCGGTTCTCAAACAATGGCCAGACCTGTGGTGTTTCTTCTCCTCTATCATCTTTCTTCTAAGTTCATGTAACAAAACTAACCTCTTTTGAAACTCAATTGATTAGCCTCGCTTGCTGATGACAATCAACCTCGCCTAAATGATGGATGAGGAAAACCTTGGTGAATGATTCTCAAAGTTTACTGTCGAAAACAACTCTGTTTCAAGGGTTTGCATGCAAACTAAGATTATGAGACTAGCCAAATTCTTTGAATTTTGAAATTATCATTCATAATGACCCCTAAATTCAAAATGATGAGTTTGGAGCAGTGGCATACTCATGGATTGACTTGTAACTAACACCTAATCATGAAAATTCTAATGAGTTTTTACCATATTGATGTTTGACAAAACTGTTTTTACGAATCCATGCTTTCGTAGTACGCTACGAAAAGTGCTCCGAAAAGTAGCACAACACTGTCTGTACTACGGAATCGTAGTTTCAAAACTAATTTCAAAATTTTCAAATTTGCCTTGAGCTATGAGTTTCTAAATAGGGTTGTGAGACTCATGAAACATAAGAAAGGGTTGTTAGACTTTATTTTGGCACAAAAGAAAAACTAAACCTTTGAAACTCCTAACCTAACACCTACCCACTAAGCAATAGATGACTTGACACACTCATCTAAGACCATGCAAAAGAAAATGTAAACTCTTGTTTTGGTGATAACACCCCGGGTGGTGAGAGGGGGAGGGATTCTCATTAATCCTAGTGGAATAATTGTTGATCGATATGCTTGGGGTTTGGGTAGGAAGGAAAATAACCAAGCAAAAGCTTATGGACTATATTTTGGTCTCATTCTAGCTCAGCAAAAAGGAACCAAGGAATGAATATCTTGGGTGATTCTCTCTTATTTATAAAGCACATGAACTCAAACATTGCAACCCAAAATAATGAGATAAATTAGATACTAAAGAGAGCCCTTGGCTCACTCCCTCTCATTGGGCATCTGCAATTCCTTCATATTTTAAGAGATATAAACAAGGATGCAGAAATGCAAGCCAATATGGCTTGCCAAATGAAAGAAGGTTGCAACAAGGTAAATGGAATTGACGATTATCTTTCCATACCCTAAAGCTGAGTGTGAAAGTCCATTTTTTATCATAAATCTCTCCTCCTAAACCAAATACTGGGCACAAATTTCACATATCTTGAATTTAAAAGTTATAATAATCCCTTTTACCCCTTCCCTCCCTTGGGATGTATTAGTCTTGTCTCCCTGTGTTCCCTCCTCCCTTCTTCTCATCCCCATCACATGCTTCATCGCTATTGGTGCCCCTTCTTCCCCCCCATATAAGATCATCCAAACATAATCGTTACCTTACACTTGACTCATGGTGGCATACCTCAGCAAGCTAGGACACTTAGAATGAATAGAAGGATAAGTGTCATAACTCTGCATGTTGATTCTCATATTCCTATCATGTTGTAGTACTCAAGAAATCCCCATTTAGTTTTATTTTAATCCACATAATAAATAATGGGTACCCTTTTGAACTTTAATAAAACTCTTTAGTTCTAATAAAGATAAGACAATTTTATTTTTGTAAATAACCCTCTTCCATAAAGGCTTCATATATTGGAACTTACATATCAGAGGATTCAATCCATACAAGTGTTATGAAAACCCAAAAGGCCTTTTGTTGTTCAAAATAATGTATTGTCAGGGGAGTTATATCAAATCATTTAAATATTGTACCATTCCTTATAGGAAATTTACGATAAAACATTCCCCTATCGAACTTTCCTGATATATGAAAGTAAAGTGGGCACTTCCTTTTGTGTTTAATACTTTAAAGAAATGTCGACCGCACAAAATTTCCACTTGGCATACTCGAACTCTTGAATATCGCAACTTTCAACAAGTGCCATATCAAAAAACTCCAATATCTGATACCTCTTATATCTAACTCTTCTGCTATTTCAAGAAATCTCAATATCATAATGTTCTAATACCTCACACTCTTGATACTCGATATCCCCAATACTCCTCCGCTCCGATATCTCAACCCTCTAATATTCTCATCCCTACTCATATTGGGACTTTTCATATCAGAAGCCACTCTCTAAAACCCCTGATATCCCAATAGCCGATATAAAACCTCACATATATCTGCCCACCTATACTTATAGATGTTATATTTTTAAACAACACATATCGTAAGCCTCATATATCATAACTTTTAGAGCGCAACATGGGATTTCTCCGATATAATTTATCTGGTATGCTGATGTGTCCATCGCCCACGTGAATCCACGTTTTTCATTTAATTTCCAAGAGTGGTGAATTTATGGTTTTCGAAGTTCTAAAGCAGATTTAGTCATTTCAAATTAATATTATCATGATTCAATCTTTAAGACATAAATTGTTATGAAAATTCTTGATTTGCGTTAAGATATTTCTGGCAAAATAATTATCACTTGGCCTTGTATTTTCCATTGTATGCCAATCTTGATAATTGCAATTCAGAAGATATGTCTAGGGTAGCTAGAGCAAGAAAGAAACCAATTTCTCAGCATCAGCCGACTACTCTGCCAATTAAAAATATTGACACACCAAGATTGTTTTCAGACACAGGTTGTTCTTTAGACATTGGTCATACCTCATGGGAATCTATTTATCAATAATTTGAAGAAGATGGACTAAGGGTTACTCAAAGAACAATTATAGCAAATGATTCTTCTTTGGTTTCCAATACAACCTACAATGATGTCACAAATTTGTTTTTACACAGGATTGTTGCTTGGCCCAAGTCTTGCCTGATACAGATATGATTTCATGGGTCATGGAGCACTTGAACATTTCAGACCAAAAATTCATGACGAAGAATGACACAGTCATCGACTCTTTCACCGGAAGTGATTTCATTGCGATGTACCATTTTCCACCTCTACAGTATAAATATGACAAATAGTTCGTGGAGAAATTCATGAGAAATATCCAATGCATAGGATCCCATAAAGAATTGGAGGAGATAATCACAAGCATGAGGAAAAGAGCATATATTTAGTAGACTCCCTTGTAGGACCTTATTGCCAAATTATTGCTATGGTATGTATATTATTTTCTTATCCTAATACTCATAAATTCCTAGATCAATGGAATCCAATGATTTATGCTGCTTCATAGGGATCTATTCTAGGTAGGGGAAATATTTTATCTGATAATGTAGCCACTCACATTTTGAATTTGAGGAGAAATCGTACAGTTTTACAAAATGTAATTCCTCCTTTTTATATGACTGCTTATGTTATGGACTCCCTCTGCTATAGTATGGATTTTACCTCCATGGGATGGAAATGGACTTTAGAGGATCCAACTCCTATTCATATATACCATATTTTTCTATGGGAATCTAAGTACCGACCTCATTTGTATAAAATATGCTAGGGTGTCATGCTGTCGATTCATCAAATTATATTCAACAAGAGAGTTCCTAGGATTACCCTGGAAGTAGAGACAAATTTTCTCAGAGTTGGGAACTTGTTTGGTGAGGAGTGCTTTACCTACATTCGGGTATTTGGTAGTTTGGATAGTCTACATGTTTTATCCCTGTATGTTCTTGATAAACTGCTGGCTTGTGAAATAGCCTGCCAAACTGTAGATAATGGAATTTACAAAGTGCTCAAAGAATCCAATAAGAAAGTATGGCCTACCTTTCCTTTCCATTGTAGTATGTATACATTAGATAATTTCAAACATATAACTATTGTTAGGTCCCTATAATACTAGTTCATTCCCCCATTATACGAAATTGATGATTTTTAGAGTATCTCATCAAGTCGAAGAACTTACCTGCTAAAGATTCCACATCAGAGAATGAGAATTTTATACAGAAGTATCCAAAACTACTCAAGCGTTGAGGACAACACTTTTTTGAAGGAGAGGGGCATGTTAGGTCCCTATAATACTAGTGTATTCCCACGTTATTATTGTCATTGTAGCACTTATTGTTATTCTTGTGCCCATGTTTCCTCCATATTATTATTATTATGCCCCATAGAAGCCCACTATTGTTATTGTTGTGCCCTTACATTATTATTATTATTCCAGCTTTGATTATCTTATGGCCCCTTAGACTCATATATATATAAAGGAGGTTTTGTCATTTGAACCATCCAATAATTATTCATTTGTGTAATGTAAAGGAGGTTTCCCCCTTGAAGAGGCCAATTTGGATGTTGTTGACCTATCTCTTCTTCTATTTGGTGAGATGGTTGCATAAAGACTATTGAGGTGAACTCTATTTTAGAGTTCAAGTTTCCTACTATCCCTAGCAGGTAGTACAGTCCTCATGAAACTGCTAAAATGGTTACTGCTCAATCAAGTGTAAGGCAATTCTCTCATGAACCTGATCAGTTTGATGATGTCTTTGAAAAAGATTCCACCTATTCAATAGTTTCCAAACAGATTTTAGAGTGAATATCTCCACATGAAATCAATCAATTTACCCAATAAATGAAAACACAATTATCCCATTTATGCTTGGATTCATTAAAACTTCCACAGGAGAACACATATCAAGAAAAGGTCATAGATATTTCTTCTACACATGTTATTAATATTCCTGACCCAAAAGATACAAGGGCTTCTTCTTCCACTCAGATTGAGGGACAGTTTCCATGTTCTAAACTTGAAGAAATCTAGGAACAATGTAGTCAGGCTTTGAAAGGAAATAAACCTAAGGTTTCTAAGACTCCCTCACAAGAAAAAGTCTTAGACATTTCTGAAATGTTTGAGAAGACTCTGATTACAACGACAACCATAGATCAATCTTTAGAGGTTGAAGATATTGAAATTAGACCGCCATTTCCAACCTTAGAGGTTGTGTTGAGGGTCGAAGAGATTCCCCCTCTTGACATATTCTATAGTCCCGAACATAAGGCCATGGTGAAAGGACAAAGAAATAAAAGAAATATTGACTAATCGTAGGCCTTAGTCCCAGGAAATTATTCTTTTGAAGTACTATGGAAAGGTTCACATTCTACTCCTGCAAAAGAACTCAGAAGACTTACTCAGTTCACAGGAGCTTATGCTTCTGTGACTATGGACAAAGCCACTGAGATACAACAAATTTTGAAAGAAAAATATGATAGGATTAAGCAGTTGGAGCAAGGGCTTGAGAATGAGAAGAAAAATATTACCAATCAATGGTAAGAGAACCTTATTGAACTCCAAAATAATTTCAATGCCTTTAAATTTCAACATGACTCTGATTTAAAAGTCTGAGATGCTTAGATTCAAGAATTATATTAGAAAATTGAACAACTGAAAGTCAATCCAGAATTGGAAGAGTTTAAAAGGGAAACAAGAGAATTAAATACTCTCCTTGCTCAACAACAAGTCATTTTTTGTCAGAAATTAGCTATCATTCGCGATTTGTCTCAAACATCCAATACATTGGTAAACCAATTGTCCGATCTGAGGACATATTTTGATGATATTGAGGAGAATATTGAAAACTACATAACATGGCAAGATAGTGCTGAAGGGATATCAGTCAATCTCCCAAGGATAGAGGAATCACATAAGAATATAGTCTTCAAAGAATGGGAAATTTTCCTGAAACATACATAAAAAATGGCATTCAATGCAAGGGACATCTCCAATGACCTCATTGAAGCTATCAGTGCTAATTTGTTTCAGGCAAATCTTGTTTCAGAATCCCCAAGGGAACTCTACCCGATATCAAATTGTTGACCAAGAAGTGGTAGAAATTATCCAAGAAAAATGCCAAGAAGATTGAAAAGCTATCGAAGATTGACTTAGAATTCCATTGACATTTATTAGTCAAGCCTCACAGCCAATGGCTAATTATTAGATGCTTATCTAACACAATCACTCATATGCTGCCACCACTCAGGGATACTCTACTTACCAGTCAGATGCAGATTCAGGCACAATCTCCACCTGAATTGAAGCCCATGAAAGATATTTACGAACTGTAAGTGTATGGGAGGGAATTATTCTTCATAGTCCTATTTGGGTTGTTATAACAAATTCTAAAATTGTCTTTTCATTTTATTTTAAGCATTGTTTGTTAAAGTGCTTCAAACTCTTATTCTACTTTGCTATATTTGTATTTTATCTGAAAACTATAAATCCCCTTCATTTCAATGGAGGGGGGGGTTCTAGATTTTGCAGAGAAACCTTTGTTTGCATTACTGTAACTTAAGTTATCTTAATAGAAAGTTGAACCACTATTATTTTCTCATGAGAAGAGTTATAATATATCAGGTACTATTATCTGTCTTTTTTTTCCTTTGCTTAAGAGTTGAATGGTAATTTGATTATGTTTATCATATGTGTGTTACAAGCAGTCATACATCTTTTCACTATTGATATGTGTGATTGAAATTATAATATATGCATAAACGATGAAATCTTATATGTGTAATGAATTCATCAACTAATTTAATTAACTATTTAATTAAATTAGTTATCATTATTTGCTTTAACCTCATATTGACTTAATAATCTATATTGTCATGTTGTATATGAGATCCTTTTAAAACACATATTTACATAAGCTTTCTCGGGATAGATAGATAGTTAGTTTAAATACATTTATTATAATATTAATCACATCATAAGTCTCACATCTATATACTTCATCCATTTTCTTATTTTATGTTAAGGGAAATTGGTCCCATAATTTCCAGTTGGAGCCACCATCCCAAACGAATAAGGATCTTCTCTAAGGTCCCGACTAGGTGGTTTTCCCCGATGTTGAGGCAGACATTTCGAGTATTCAACATGTTCATAGCAAGAACAATCAAACTAGATCCATCCGAGATACCTCATACCGAAAGCCACATTTATTTCCTCAGGGCTAGATTAGATGACTCGTGTGAGTGATGATTAATTTTCTGAATGCGAAATTTGTTTCAGGCTTCAAGATAACCATGGCAGAGAATTGGGACCCCGAAGGTAAGCATGCAATATCTCATAACCAAATGAGACTTCAGCTCAAAAATTTCTATAAATTATGGATAATGGTTTTAAATTATGCAAAAGGAAGGAATCTCTCTATAAGGTCTCTGGTCGAAGGACGCTTTGGTAGTGTCAGGATTGTATGTGAAAAATTCTAGTTTTTGAGAGCTTCCCCTTCCCTTAGTCTAGTGAGTTTCATTTGTTAGTAAATTTGGTTGATCATGGAGAGACAATTGTCAATGAGGGTGTTTCTGAATCTTTGTTTTCGGTGATTCTGGGAGCTGTTGTGTTTTTTCTTCCTTCTTGGTAATTGAGTCACTATCCATCTGATTATTTTCCCTAGGTCCATCTCTTTCCCCTCAAAAACATGGACTCTAGCTCCTGGGGCCACTGATGCCCACGCTCGGGGAGGTTGGTGGGCCGTTATGATAGGAAATGGGAGAAGTTCCCACCTTTGGCTTCATACTCCCCTCAAGCCTGTGGATCTTGTGAGAGAGATCATTATGAATTGCTGGTGGGTTTGACTAATCTTCAAAAGTGTTATCACCAGCAACATGAGGAAGCTTGTGAAATGCAAGAGAAGAACATAGAGAAGAACATAAATATTAGTCAGCTAGAAGACGAGGTGGACACCCTATGCAGGCAAATCAAGGATCTCCAAATTTAACTGGAAATGCAAAACTCTCAGAATGTCGAGGAATCAACTAGAATCAACCTCAATTTACTAGTTGAATTGGATGACTAGTCTACCTTTTTGCCTATGTTTTATGCCAAATTTTAAATGTATTTTTCTTTTAGGGAAGTATTGCAAGGCTTATCCTAGTATATATGTAAACACTCAGTCACATTTTGAAATTTTGAAAGGAAAATGGGCTTGTACAACCAATATGCAAACATTGATTCACTTGGATGACAATGTAAATGAAATGTAATCTCCCATTTTTTTCCACGACCAGAATTGGATTAATTTAAATATACTACTCTTTACTGTGAAAAAAATAACATGTCAAGTTAAGGAGTTTTATGGAAAAAATTAAACATAAAAAGTTGAAAAATCACAAATGTTATGGACTTTTTTATGAATTTTATATCCAAAGATAGTTTTTTCTTTTTACCAAAAACTATGTTTCACATAAACCTTTTATGTAAAAAAAAAAAAGATGAAGAGATTCGACCCAAAAAAATAAAAATATATGGTTTTAAAAAACAATAAATAAATAATGAAAACATTTAAAATAAAATTTTGGAAAGAAAAATCAAATAAATATATAAATAAATAAAACATTAAAACCATTTGAAATCAAAATTTATTAAAAAAATTAGAATGTGAAAGTATATATAATAATATATATATATATATATATAATATATAATTAGATATATAATTGAAATTGTTTCAAATTTGGAAAAAAATCTAAAAAAAAAATAAAACATTATTTTAAATTTAAATTAAAACACAAACAAACAAGCCCATGAGGCGTACAATAGACATTGATGGGGTGTACTGTTAAATCACTCTGTGATGTGAAGGTCACTAGTTTGAAACTCCGTTGGGAAAAATACAGTCATGTTAAGGGGAGTGTGGCTTAGGTCGGATGTGATCCCATGTGATTTTGACGGCTTAGATGCCCTTGGGTCGCAATTTCTCAACCCACAGGTTAAGTCTAATGTAAATTCTGATGAACTGAAACCACTAAACAAACAAAACAAACAAACAAATTGAATAAATTGGAAAAAGAAAAAAAAATTAATATAAAACAAATTAATAAAAATAAAAAATTAAATAAAAAGATTATGGAAATTTAATTTTATTTTTTTTTTTTTTTTAAAAAACTCATATAAAATATAATTTAAAAAATAATAAAAATAAAATGATGCTGATAATGATGATGGTTAATGTCCACAAAGACAATAAAGCTTATAAGACCTTAATAAGGGAAGCGACTAACTAAGGCTCTTTAATATTTTATTTCTATGATAATAATAAAAAGTGACATAAGCCTTAATGTCTTTCTTCCAAAGGGCTAAGGGATTACTACCTCAATCAAATACATGGGCTTATACGCATTTGACTTTGCACATTTCTTTAGAGTTATTCCTCCTGAGCTTCATATCATTTCAGACCCAACTGACCTATGACATTTATATAAAATACATGTGGTGATTATGCCATAATCGACCTCCAACTATATCTATTGAGCTTATAGTTAGACTTTAGATTATATAATATATAATAATATATATAAATAATATAATATATATATATTTATATATATATAATCACTTTCTTCCTAGGTTTACAAGATTTAAATCAGGGTCGAATGGACAATTCATTTCCATTCTAGACATCTACTAAATTAACAGTGGTATGCCCATCTCACTATACACATACCTTATGCAAATTCAAGCTCGAGATGCACCTAGAAAATAAACTCATACTTGTATATGTATTCTAAACACATGTAATACGCTTCCATGCTAGATTGACGTCCCTAGTTATTAACTAGAAAAAAAATTAATACATTGGTGCCAACATATAATATTCATTATATGATAAGATAAGAAACATGCAGATGTGTTAGCTTTCCCAAGACTGAACCATTCCTCGTCCATGGAACAAAACTTTCCATTATACATGAATTCATTTTCCCCAACATGTCATAGGTATTAAAATGGCACATTAACATGTGAAATAACCTCTAGCCTTTCCGGCTTATAGAATAGAACCTACAATTATCAGCCATTCTTTTAACAAGTATAATCATTTCAAACCCATATCTTCGATGTTCAGGCACATAGACCATAGTTCTGATTCAATAACTTATGAAATTTAAGCATTGTTGGAAAACAAGCCGTATAGACTAGGATTATACTCAAGTTAACACATATTAATCTAAACCATTCCATATCCATGCTTTTAGAACAAAAATTATCATTCATACATGAATGCCTCATTCCTTAACATTAAAGCATATGAGAAGCTAGTACATTAAGCAAGCACAAAGAATTCAGAACAAAAGAGTCATAAATGGACACTTATCTTTGATAGATTGAACCAAGCAATTAAGAGTGGGACTTCAACACTCCACCAAACGTTAGACACACTACATCCAAGCCTTTCCTATAGTAGTCACCCCTGATCTAGATTCCAGAGCTTGAGGATGAGTGCTTAAGGGATTAAACCAAATCTTACAACTAAAACAGGGAATACAAAGGTCCACGCACCTCCACCCACTAGCTAATTCATAAAATTAATATCTCATAGGGAATCCAAAGGTCAACCCCCTCCAACATTTAATCAACAAGAGAATCTAGAGGCTATACCTCCACCCTCAAATAAATAAGGGAATCTAAAGGCTATACCTCCACCCTCAAATCAGTAAGACACTCAAGAGACTATACCTCCATCCTCAAACCAATAAGGGAATAAAAAGGCTATACCTACTCCCCTAAAATTAGCAAGGGAATACAGAGGCTATACCTCCCCTTCCAAAATAGCAAGGGAATCTAGAGGCTATACCTCCACCCTCAAACAGTAAGGAAATCCATAGGCTATACCTCCACCCTCAAATCAGCAAGGGAATCAAGAGGTTATACCTCCACCCTCAAAATAATGAGGGAATATGGAGGTTATACCTCCACCCTGAAATCAACAAGGGAATCCAAAGGATATAACTCCACCCTCAAATCAGCAAGACAATCAAGATCCTATACCTCCAACCTCAAATCAACAAGGGAATACAAAGGTTATACCTCCAACCTCAAATCAACAAGAAAATCAAAAGCCTATACTTCCACTCTTAAAACAACAAGGGAGTCTAGAGCTCACTGTAGAAACCAAGAAAATAAGTAGAGGGGGCTAAAGAACTCTCCTACAATGAATCCAACGAGGAGTCCTCCACCGCGGTTCTTAAGGGAATCAAGAGAAAATGAGCTCCACCCTCGAGTCTTACAGGGAATCAAAATATCACATTCCTCACTTGAGAGCTATTCTTCCACCATGTAAAACCAAAAAATAAGTAGAGGGGGCTAAGTAACTCTTCTTACTAGAAATCTAAGGAACATGCCTCCACCCAAGCTATCAAGGGTTTCCAAATAAATCCATCTCCACGCTCCAACCCTAGAAGGAATCTAGACACTATTTTCCTCACCTGAGAGATTGTCTACCAAATGATTTCTCTACTCCTTTTGTTCCAATAGCATATCCTCTCTCCTTTTTCCCCCTGTATGCTTTCCTTTCTTCTCGGTAGTGAAACAAATTTCTCCTCATCTTTCTATGAATTTTTTTTTTCTTTTTTTTTCTCTTGTTCAAGAGTACCCTTTGTTCTTGATTTCTCACTCCATATCTAAACTCGTATCAAAATTTCACCTTTTATCTATGTGAGAGTGATCTCTTCCACTTGTCATGCATGTAAAAATGTATCTCATGATAATGTTCTTCCTCTATTACATCATTACAATCAATTTGGCTGCATGAGAAAATATTGATGTTGCCCCTTCCTTTGTCCCCATTCATTGTGATTCTGTACTATGTTGTGGGGGGGCATATTGTGTGTCAACACTTCTTTCTTCCCCACTTCCTATTGGTTGACTTCTTTTCCCCTAACTCCCAATCCATCCCATCCTCTATTTAATTTTGTGCTTTTATCCTTGTGGATCTATCCAAAGTAAGCATGGTTCTTTTGTCCTTCCTTCCATCTCCAATCCATTTAGGAAACACCAACCAACCTTTAATGGATGTCATGAAACAAGTCAAGCTTCCTTTAAATCCCAAGCAACCTCCTTCTTCAAAACTCTAGAATTTGTGTCCCAACTCTTAGGCCTTTTAATTTTAATCAAAATATATGACATATTTAAAATGAAGGGGAATTAGCCTAGGGTTTCACAATAGGATCCTAAAAATAATACCACTATTCTATTATGAGGGAGAGGTCACCTTTTATATTCATGGTGCCTTCTTATTAACTTGATTACAAATAGTTTTGCATGAAAGCAACAAAACATTATTTATATATTTCCTTCCTTTTTAAGTTGTCTAGCTAGTTTTCATGAGAAAAAAAAAAAAAACAATTTGGAAACATCAAATGCATTATCAAATGTTTCCTTCCTCATTATGAGTTGCCTCGAAAGGGGTATATTTTTCTTATTTCCCTTATTTCCCTACGTCAGCTTATTTAAATATAAAGAAAAATAATTATGTTAAGTTTGAAATATGTTTTTGTAATAGTTTTTGACCTTATTGAGCAAGTTTCAATTAGGGACTTTGTCATGTTTTCATGAAAAACACTATTCACTAGAAGCCTTTAAAAGAGTCCAATGGAAATGATCCATAACTCACTAATCCGTAAACTTTCTATTAGTTCTTTTTTTATAATTTTCAAACAATAGAAATTTATCATTTTATAGATAGAGCTTAATTATTTATAAAATTTGGTGGTTTTTTAAACATTCCTCAATGAATTCATGGAACTTGTTTCATGTTATTTTGCATACTTATTAGTCCCTGACACTTTGGGGTTGCAAGAACTATAATAATAATTTTCCACTACCTATGACTTCCATAAGAGAACCATTACCATATTTTTTTACTTTTAACAAAAAGAAAAAGAAGGGAAAGCCAACAACAAGGAAAAGGGAATGACCACACAAAGGACCTCTTGCCAAGAAGACAATGATATTGCCAATTAAAGAGACGTTTTTGTCAAAACTTGGCAAGCCACCAGTTCACAATAAAAACAAATCTTGGGGTTTTAAATAATCATTTCAATGAGCTTCAAAAAATAAACGAAGTGCCATACTTACATTCTACTAAACTTAGGGCTAGGGTTGCTAAGACAATTGTCAAGGCTAGAAGGTTGATGTTGAATGAAACTATAGTCATGGATCCAGTGAAATGGATGGAGGAAGAAGGATAATTTGTCTTAAGGATGACGGAATGAACACAAATGGATTTCCCTACAACAATACAAGGAACAATCCCCACTTAACATGGAAGCAGAACTGGGTGAGGGGAAATTTGAATTAAAAAGTGGGCCTAAAAACAAAAACAAAAAAACCTTATTTTCAAATTCTCCATTTATCTAATTTTGATAGGTTTACTCAAATGTAAAAATGTAGGTATTATTTGCATGCATATTTAAATTAATCATGAAATGAGAGCTCATGAAAAATTAAAGTCTGCACGCAACTAGAGCTTACACTTGACATTTAAGTAAATATAAGTTGAAAGTACAAGAAAAAATTAGTTTTATTTTTTTTCTTTAGAAATGATTTCATTACTTTGTTTAGGAGTATCATTTTAAGCTTCAAAATTCTTTGAATGTAAAATTTGGGATGCAAATCCAAACTTGGCAAACAATTTGCAACGAAAAACTCAAGTGAATTTTGAAGTTTCAACACTAAACATATTTTGGGGTTTCAAGCGTTGCCAAGAAAAATGCCACAATAAGAACGAAAATTCCCAAATGAAATTAATGACATGTAACAAGTGACACAAATTCAAGGAACAAGATGAGTTAGTAACAAGGAAGATGGAACAACCACAAAATTGAGTGCTAGGAAAGAATACAAGAAAATTGTTGAATATAGAGAAGTGTAGTAGGCAAATTCACTAGTTTAAGACCACTCAAAAGCTAAACTTGGAAAATAGGCAGTGCAAACTAACTAAATGAATATTGGGGTTTCTATCATTCATTGATAGAAGTCCCATGAAGCAAAAACAAAGTGTCATGCTTCAATACTATTAAAATTGGGAGAATACTCGAAGAGCCAAACTTGTGAGTTAGACTTAACAAGTAGATGAATCATACCAGCTAAATAAATTTTGGGGTTTAGGCATGCATGGAAATTGAATGAATTTTTGGTTTTCCATGCACCCCTCCTCAACACAATGAATAGATGGAGTTTCAAAGAAAAGTGCCATGGCTAGAAGGAAAACTACTAAATGAATGGTCAAGATTAGAACAAGAAAAACTACTCTGGAGAAAAGATAAGGCAACAATTAAAAAAAAATTAAAAAAAAAAACTAAAAGGTGAGCAATGGGAAAAAATACAAGGATGCATTGGTCACCAATTAACATTTTTTTAGAAAAATTATGTGTCATTCTAGGCAAGTTCCCCAAAAATGACATTTGGGAATTTTAGCATTAGTTTGCACCATTAACACAAATTATATGAAGAACTATACTCCATTGTAATGAAAATTTGGGGTTGCATGTCTTAGCTATAAGGTAGATGCCCAACCAAATGACAAGCATGGAACAAGCCAAATTCCAAGAGAAGGAAGAAAAAGAAACAATAAGTAAGAGGGAACTACTCCCGAAAGGTAGCACTGGGTGAGAAGACAAGCATATTGTAGTATTAATCACTACCCGACCTTTTTTCAGATTATTTGGGAGATAGACTTGGAAATCCACTCATGAAGCAAATGAAGTGCCATACAAGAACATGATGAAAAATTAGGAACCAATCTTGGGAGGCGTTTGGCAAGTTGTCTTCCCAAATCAACTAAATAAAATTTGGTGCTTCCGTGCAGACAATAACCAAATGAATTTGGAGTTTCTAAGCACCTCACTTAAACGTAACCAAAACTTGTGGTTTCCAAGAAACCTACCATGGCCAGAAGGCATATGCCCAAATGAAAAACCATGCATGGAACAAGCAAAATTTTGTTAAGAAGAATGATCAAACAACAAAAAGGAAGAGGGAGTGAACACATAAGGGAGACTTCTACATTAAGACAAGGAGAATGTTGAATAAAGAGAATCATTGGTCACAACTTTACTTCTTGGAGAGGACTAGGAATCAAATTTAGGAATTGAGGAGTTAGACATAGATAGTCAAACTTGGGAGCCACACTTGACAAGCTACCCATACATAATAACCACAAAATTTTAAGGGCCCGAAGTGCGTAGCGACCAAAATAATTTTAGGGTTTACATGTACCCTACCTCAACTAAACACAAAGAGGGGGTTTATTAGAAAAATGGCATGGCTAAAAGGTTAATGCCCAAATGAGATGCCAAGCATGGAAAATGTGAAACCATAAGAAGAAGAAGGAGAATCCAACAACACTGAACATGATACGACCAAAAAAGAAAGTTCTCAGCAAAAATATAGAGAGTTTAAAGTGAGTTCCCTTGGTCTAAAACGAGTTAAGGCATGTGCATAGGGTTATAGGAATGAACCAAGGTCAGCACAAAATGTTGTAACTAGATTGGGCTACAAAATGTGTCTTTATAATAGGTCATGTCATTAAGTGTTGTACTGGTTGGTTTGGCTATGAAGTATGCCTTTATAATAGGTAGTGCACTTAAATGTTGTAATTCCTAGTTTTATGAGACAGGTCATCCATCTTCATAGGAGTGTGGGTGTATGTTGATATTATAAAATTTATGTTAAGTGTAATATCTAAAAAAAAAAAAAATAATTAATGAAGTAAGTAAAGTTGTATTCTCAGTTAAGTAATAAAAATGTTAGTGCCAATAGGTCCACTAGGCCTCAACCATGCAATCTGAAAAGTACACTGAGCATCCACTATCATAGTGGAGTCCTCTTAGGGTATTGTTGGCATTATGATACATGTGTCGTACTTGATGGAAACCCACTTGTAGTAGAACAACTCACTTGTATATGGTAACTAGATGAATCTACAAGAGAGATATCAGATGTGACAGAATGCATGGCAATTCAAAGGAATCATTTCAAAAATAATATAGCAAATTACAGTGTAACAGGTCTATTCAGATGTAACAGGACATTGGTACAAAAAAACAGTGAGATGGAACTTAGGTCCACTAATCATAATAAAGAATGTAAAGGAAAAGTTTGATATAAAGTAGTTTAAGAAGTATACACAGGTCCACTTAGTCAAAATAGCATATACACGCTGGTCCATAGAACAAAAAGAGCATATACGTATACATGCACTCTCTAAGGAGGAAAAGCATGTACATGTTTGAAAACCAAGGTTTTGGTTCGAGGTATTTGGTCCAAGGTATTGGTTCAAGGTATTTGGTCTGAGGTATTTGGTCCGAGGTATTGACCCTAGTTATTTGGTCCCAAGTATTGGTCAAAGGTATTTGGTCGAAGGTATTTGGTCCAACTTGGTATTGACCCTAAGTATTTGGTACAAGGTATTGGTCCTAAGTGGTTTTGGTCAGAGGTATTGAAAAAGGATCTATATATAAGGAGGAGAAGATCAAAGGGCTAAGGGCACAAGTAATGAATATCTTATGAAGTGTTATATCCAAAGCAAATATGCATGTTATGGGTTTCTGATGCTTTGCTTGATCTAGACTAAATATGCACCTGAGCATTTGATGATGGATGAGATCTAATGATGGATCAAGATCATAATGACTTCTCATTATGTGATCTAATAATGGATGGGCTAGATCTGATTGCTAACACATGTTTTATCCTTTATATGTGATGATCTGGGTATGTCTGAAGTCGGGAATTACAACAAAGTTATAAGTAATTATTTGTAGATATATATGCTTGTTCGCTTTGGTGAAGATGTGTATACACACTAGTTCGGCTCTTCCAAGTAGCGTATGCAAAAGAAAAGTTTGATGTTCAAGGATGACTAGTTTATTAGATTAGTGATGTTTTTTTACTGTTGTCTGTCAATGAAGTATTCTTAGATCTGAACGTAAAAATGAATGCATAAGGAGGCTGGTATTTGATTGATAGATTTTATAAGTGAGAAGAAGTGATCTATGTTGTTGCCTGCGTATATCTTTGTAAGTTAATAGTAGATGTTCAATATATTGCTGGTTGGTACAAACTTGATTCAAAAGTTTATATTTGTAGTAGTTTTTAAGGCATACGTAGGTTTTATTAATGGAAGTAGCATATACATGCAGTTTGGGTTCAACCAAGCAGTGTATACATTATGATGCATGGTTTTTGAGGTTACAGCTGGATCTGAATGTTGATGTAGGTTCTGGGTTTAGATCTGTGTACCGGTTACAATGATCTATCTGTTCTAGTTGATTGGTTGAATTTGATTAAGTTTTAATGAATGGTTGATTCAGTTGTGTCAGAGGTTCAGTGATTGTTTGATTCAGTTGTTCAGTGATTGTTTTATGTTAGAGGTTTCATTGATTGATTGATTTAGAGATTGATGATTGGGTTTCAGTTATATCAAAGATTGATTGGTTGATGTAGATGTATTTTATGGATGTATTGCAGTGGTGATTGAATTTTAGCTTCAATGTTACTAATGGGTCTAATGTGAAAATTTGATGAAATGTGGCCTACATATAGTGTTGTTGTGTACCAGGAGCATCCAGTCTGAAAAATTATGAAACGTGGTCCCTGGAGGATACTGAGGGTTGGAGCCTTCTGTGAGGAAGTCGAAGCTTCCTGCCAATAGTGGTTGGTGATTTGATTAAGGGGTTGGAGCTCCCTTCAAGTAGTAGCTGGAGAATAAATGAAGGTTGCAGCCTTCTATAGGTTGAAGTCTATGTACTAGTAAATATGTAGGCTAGTACAAGAACTAGGGGGTTGTAGCTCCCTTCCTGAAGAAGTTGGAGAACGAGAGAAGGTTGTAGCATTCTATAGGTGGGTGCCTATGTATAGGTATGAGTATGCACCAGTACAAGATTGGAAACAAATTTTCTTATTATTAAAAAAAGATAGTGATGATAGCAGCAGGTGGTTTTTACCCACATTGGGTGTCCACCTTAAATCTCGGTGTTCATGTGTGTCACTTATGTGTGATGGTTTATTCTATTATTATTGTGCATGGTTACTGTTTAATGTTTAATAAAGTAGTGATGCACTAATTAAAGATCAACATATGATGAATTATCTGAATCATAAGTTCACTAGATATACGCTGGTCGCCTTAAGAACAATTCCGTGCACACGCAAGTTCCTTTCACTGAAGTAGCGTATATAAATCTGATTATGGAAATGAAAAAGTTATTGAGTTGTAAATATTGATTCACCCCCCTCTCAGTATTATTTCCAACAATATGATAGTGACACCTTGCCTCTAGATTTAAGAGTGACATCCTAATTAAGAAAAACCATGTTTTCTATGATTTAAACTAAAGTAAAACCATGAAGTAAACTCTAGAGGAACTTAGTGAATAACAATATCCATTGTTGAGGATGTAAATCAATCTTATAAATATTACATCAATTTGAGGAAATGATGTTAAATAAACCATTTAGACAGGCAAATTATAGATCATGTCAAAAAAAACATTTGTAATGAAAATTATAAGCACTTAGATTTCGCCACGAAACATATATATTGACTTGACATCTTTAGGCAAGAACAACCATTTGTTGAGGATCAAAGACCAATAATTCACCACCATTGAGAAAATATCATAATGAAACAAAGTAGTATAGATGTCACTAACTTATAAAATTAGATCATTATGAAAACCAAATCAAGGAGTCACCATGTAGTAGGCTTGTGATCACTTCAAAATATTGAACAATAATATGAGAATGTTAAATGCACTCAAACTCATAAAATTTTAGCCCTCATGACAAAGTAATATTGCCATTAATTCTGGCTTGAAGCGTGCTTGTTTCACCGATAAAAAATTTGTAAATAATTACTTAATTCCAACAACAACTGAAATATCTAGGAGTAGTTGATGATATCAGGAAATTAGTTCATGAGTTTTAAAGCAGTTATATCCATCAACATTCAAGGTGTAATTTGTATAGTCTACGGGGCTGGATAAGCTACTCCGTTCTCCCTTGGCCAATTAAATGGGAGAACACATTACATTGTATGGAATATGGTAGACCATGAATCACCAAAATATCCTATAGTCCTCAAATGATCATTTCAATCACCAAAGAAGATTTTGAGATGCATAATTAGTCTAGTATTGCAGTTTCTTAACATTGGGATTTCAAATTTTTGAGATTGCAATTTTCATTGCTCTTCTAAGAATTCCTTGAAAGGTAGTAGGTATTAAGGCGGTGAAAAATTGATGAAAATATCCCTATGACACATTTCCCTATCATTTGAACCTTCCCGTGCACTGGGTGAAGGTCAGTCGAGGTAAAGCTCCCTATTAACTCCACATACAATTTTATGGATTGAATTTCTATTGATCGTGGGGTACTTTCTAGAATGCCCAGGTTTGGTATTTCTGTGCACGTTGGTTAAGAAAACATATCTATAGGTAGTTTCTCTTGAGGTATTTAGTTTTGAATTATCCTCTTTGTGTTGCACACTTCCATATTTCAAAGGCCCTGTCTACTAGCTGGTGGGGCATTGTGTTCTAAGTTTGTTCTCTTATAATCTCCTGTTGAAATATTTAACATCATGAACAAACCAGGAATTAGCTCAACATGATGGTTACTGTAATTTGAAATTTACATCTTGTGGATGGAAATAGATAATTATGTTTACAACATCCCAGCCAGTAGACAAGGCAACGAATGCCATATTTTTTTGAGAAACTTTGTTTGATCCTTACGGGGAGGGTGATTTGAAGGGATCCTAGAATCACATTGTCACCTACAATGAGCGAAATCATAAGAGAATATATTTTTATTATTGAATCAATTAGTTTGGATATAGCAGAGAATGGAAACAACATGGATGTGTTATAAATACAAATTTGGCTTTGAGTTCCTAGCTTTAAGCATAAAATCAAAATAAAAGGTATGTATCAATGTGGCCCACTTTAAGCTTAAAATCAAAATCAAAGTTGTGTATAAATGTAACCCCATAGATTATAGGTTGTATTACACATATATTTTCTATGTTTTATGTGTGTTGTTGTACTCATTTAAGGTGTTTGGTCAATAATTACCTAAATTCAAAGAATCAAGATTTCTTGTTATAGCTTCAGTAAAATATTGAAGTGGGAGGAAAAAATAAAAGTGGGGAATTCCTTCCCTAGATTATGAATTAAAGGTAGCCTCATGCATGGTCATTATTATCTTTCTTTTATTGAACAACTCTTGGAAATTATTTGTGTAAATGGCCATGGAAGATGTTCTAGAAACCAGAAACTCAACAATATGATTGGACATTTGATTAATTACCCAATCCTCATACCTTATCATGGCTAGTAAAGTGTAAAAATCATTTGTATTCTTTGTTGTTTTCCTTTTATTTTTTTCCAATACAAATGAACATGATTTACTAATGTAAAGTTACATACAAACTTTACCTAAGCCCAATAGATTCTTGCAAGATTTATGCTACACTGTCAATTGAATAAAAAGGTACTTTCAAATCCCTATGAACTTCCAAATGCCAGATAGTCCCATGAAACCTAAGTTGGATGGTATTGACCTATTCAAAACACAAAATATTTATGCTACATTGTCAATTGAATAAAAAGGTACTTTCAAAGTCCCGTGAACTTCCAAATGCCTGATAATCCCATGAAACATAAGCTGGATGGATATTGACCTATTTAGAACACCAAAGATTTATGCTATATTTTCAGTTGAATAAAAATGTACTTTCAAATACCTATGAACTTCCAAATTCCAGATAGTCCCATGAAACCTAAGTTGGATGGATACTGACCTATTTAGAACACCAACGATTTATGCTACATTATCAATTGAATAAAAAAGGCACTTTCAAAGCCTTGTGAACCTCCAAATGCTAGATAGTCCATGTAACCCATGTTGGATGGATACTAACCTATTCATAACACCGCCCAAAGAAGCAGGGATGAGCACGTCACAGTCTTAAGTAATAAGGTTTTGGGATCAACTAATTTTTTAAAATTTCAATTACTTTAACAACAATGTTGTCTTTGTGCACTTCATTAAAGTGAAGTTGGATTATCAAGACCATTTTTGTTCTATATAGCTCCTTAAATATCACTCATGGCTACAATCGTTCCACCACTTCCATGGATAAGTTCAACTACTCAGGAAGTAAAATTTCCAAAACTATGAAAAGGATAAAGAAGCTTTGATTCGAGAATAATGTATTTTAGTTTATGGAAAGTACTATATTTAAGGAAAGGTAAGAAAACAGGGTTTTGAATGTGGCTAGACATACATTCAAATGAAATGCAGAAGATAAAAACAATTTACCTAGATTACACAATGTTGATATGAGATGCATTTACCATATTCAACCAACAAAGCTTCTATTTCAACAATAACACCTCTACCAGTTGCAACATCCTTGGTAAGGGATCCACCTAGTTCCCACCCATTGTAATAAAGTTCTATATTCTTACAACATGTGTAGAAATTGTATTGTAGATTCAAAACTGCTAATGAAATTTACTAAAACACAAGACTCAAGTCTCCTCTATTTTTATGGGGAATTCAATTCACAATCGAGATCACAAATCATAAACATGAAAGAATATTTATCACACATGCACAAAGATTTATCTACGTGAAAGTAACTTCTAAAAACCCCTTCCAATTTGTATTGTATTAATCGAACAATAAAGATGTAATACAATGTTTTCTTAAGCCTAAGCACACCCTACAAGTGTGTAGTCTCTCTCTATGCCTGCATGACTGACTGACCTTGGCCAACAAATAACTAATTTTCAATCCCTCCAAGCTCTTATTTCTTTGTGTTGTTCCTTGAGGAATTAGGCCTCTATTAATTAAGAAATTCCCTCAATTTAATTGTGCAATTCCTTTAATTTTATCCTCTATCTGCATGCACCACCTGTAGATATTGGAATAGTCTAGAACTGATAGTACGCTGCCTTGGAATATCCATCTCAACTGGGTAACTCGAATTCTCTGCATGCATCAGTTATTTTTGGGTTGATTGATTAGTTAACTAGTTTATCACTGAGTGTTGTTGAAGTCACACTTCCTCAATTTGACCTTCCACTAGTTCCTCCAACAGTTACAACTAGTTTCACTGACCATACCTTAATTTAACTAAAATAGATTTATACAAATTAGAAATCAATCATACTAAACTAAAGTCGAGCTTCCACAACTTGAATTAACTGAGTTAACTGAGTGACAAGTTCCATGTCACCTTAATTAACTACCTCCAAGATTTCTATTGATGTGGAAATTCAAATTTTCTCTAGTTTGACCAAGGCAAGGTCAAACTAAGATTTTCTTGCTGCATTTTAAACAACAGGTTTTCTAGTAATAATTTCATATAAGTATGTATAGAATTTTGAATATTCATCTAATATCTAGGGCATTGTCTATTCACATCAATTGTGTAAGCATAGTGTAAACAAAGAGGATAACGAAGAAAATATGTACTAAATCCTGAAGCTAAAAAATCTAACTCTTTACATAAAAATCATGTAAAAGGCCTATGAATTAGTTCCCATGTTAGGTGTTTGAATGTATATTTGGATTCAAATAAAGTCATAGATCTTCTAAGTAAAAATATGAGTAATACTTTCTAACTCTCTAATGCTTCAACTCCATGACTAATACTTCAACTCCATGGCTTGCAATTAATACTACCCTATGCTCCTCCATATGGTAGTCAATACAACATTTTTACATGTCGTTAGCTGTGATAAGGTGTTTAATTCATTTTTATTAACCTGCATACCGCAACAATAAATAGATCATTTATAACATTCTATGAAATGGTTGTCATGAACTATGTGAATTGCAAAAAGTGTCACACTGATATCTCAAAGTATTATTGTCTTGAAAAGGAAGTAGAATTCATAATATATTTTTTGCTTTATACTTTCCATATTGTTTGATGTTAAAGTATTGAGTTAAACAAGGAGAAAGACACCTTTAAAATTAGGAGAAGTACCCTAAAACTATAAGGTTTATGTTGTAGCAATTTTAAATCAGAGTTATTTGTTTCCAAAACATCAAACAAGAGATATATATAACATCAACTAACTCAACCATAGATGTATTTGCCTCAATAATAGAGACATAAAATATGTCACATGCATATATTTCGATCGTTAGTAGTTACCACACCCTAAAACCTACATATGAGGCTAAAGTTCCATATATTTAGGAATGGTGCACTCAGCAGTTACCATACATCAGTTATCAAAAAATCACCTCTAGATGGTAGTGTATTCCTCCTTTTATCAATTCTTGAACACTTTCATGTTGCACCATAAAACCTACATAGGAGGCTAAAGTTCCATATCTCTAGGAATGGTGCACTCAATCTGAGGAACAGTTCCACCTAGGTTATTTTATTGCTTTCTATTGGAAAAATAAAAGTTGCAGTAGTAATTTTCAAACCAAGTCATGTTATTCCTAGATAAGACACAAAATAAAATGGCTTAAATGATTGATTTGATTCTCTTCAAACATACTACAGGTAGAGTAACCAACTTTTGTTTCTAGTATAGTTAGTTAGTAATGTATTTTGCATCCAGTAGTTACATCAAGACTTTATATTTTCCATCATGGGAAATGAGAGTGTAGAAATGCCTCTAAGAGGAAATATAAATCCATTTCCCAAGATCAAATCATTAATTCAGAAAGGATATCACCCATGAATTCATATTTTACAATGGTCACTATTTTAACATATGTATTTGACCCTTGCCAACCTTAATTTCAAATTATGTAGTAATGGAGGTGCCAACGTTTTCTCTTTTCCATTTTGACTATGATCTTATTTCTCAATGTCTCCTGTCCTTTCTTTAGTGATCCATATGCACAAAAAAATTTCATGAGTAGGAATTATTCCAAAGTCTTCAACATGTTCCTGCATACTCCTACCCAGAAAAAACTGACTCTCTTAGAGATAAGCTTCCAATTAATGGCTTGCCATCGTATATGTTAAATAGCATGACAACCCAATCTTCTATTTGCATTGAATAACCTATACAATATTCCTCTCAAGCAAGTTATCTCTCAAATAAACCTTTCTCATTAATATTATATGTTAATTTTACGTAAGACATATCATCATTGGTGGTTCAAGTCTAGGAAAAACTAGCCACGATAGGGAAAATAATAGGAAGAAAATGAAAAAGCATCCTAGATTCAAAATATATTTTCTTACATTTAAAAAAAATTGGAACTTTTCAAGCTATAGGTGTTTGTAGGAATCGAGGAGTGGGAAACCAATGAAATAATTCAAATATCTCATAAAGAAGTTGTGCTAAATGTTGGTGGATCTCTCTGGGCATTAGAATGGTTCCCTAAAGGAAATCAAGAACTGTAAACCAAATTCCCTATGAATACCTTGGAGTTGAAGCACATCTAGTTGGTTGTTCATATTACAGTCTTGGTTTACCTATAGTTGAGAAAGATATTGTTTAAATAGGGTTTGTTTTCAATGTTAATGTGAATGTAAAAGACCCACCTTCCAAATAGCAGAATATAGGGAAATAATTTATTCTGTAATACATAGAAGGTTTAGAAAAAAGGTTTTCATGAGGGATCTAATTGAATAAACTTGTTTGAAAATATAGAGGAAAAATATGAGGAAAAATGGAATCTAAAATATACACCCACCACAACATCAATTGATCAACTGGTAAACCCTAACCCTAGAAATATCTCAGTGCATATCAAATATTTACACGATCTTGTATATATTACTTTAAACAATTGTAAGCACAGGGAAGCAACTAGTTTTTCTCACCTTGTTCCGTTGTCAGGGCTTTGAATGAAGGAAGCACCACTAAATCCTCATATATTTTTTAGATCTTACTCCCTCCACTCATAAACCATGAACTATTACTTTCAAGGAAATTTAGTGTTTCGAGGGTAAAGAAGAAACCCAATGCTCTCCCTTTAATTCACTGATCAAATGCCATGATTAAAGAAAATTGGGCCCTCAAGTTTTGAAACAGAGGAGAAGGCATGAGATTTGATCCCCTATACTCCTATCCCATTACTCTAGAGCAAGAGGAAACCCAAAACAAGCAAAACTTCTCAGCTGATGAATGAGTCTCATGCCACTGGTAGGGGCATGTTATCTGGCAGATATATTTAGAGGTGTTCTCCAAAACATTTGTTCTCCTCTCATGTGAGCCATTAGTTGTTGTCTGGGTATTTGACTATGGGAGAAGAGCATGAACACATAAACAGATCCATATAGGGTGTTATTGATCTGAATAGATAATGGCATCAACCCATGGTATTCATCCACCCATGGAATTTACCCATGGTATTGTAAGTGACATCCACCCATGGTATTCATTCACCCATGGTATTTGCCCTTGGTATTGTGACATCCACCCATGGTATTCATTCACCCATGGAATTGACCCACGATATTGTGACATCCACCCATGGTATTCATTCACCCATGAATTAACGCGTGGTATTGTGACATCCACCCATGGTATTCATTCACCCATGGAGTTGACTCATGGTATTGTAACTGAAAAAGACTATAAATAACAAGTCACATTTTGTAAAAGGACAGTTTGTCTGCGACAATGTAGCTTTTACAATTATTCTCCATTTTAATAAGAATATTCTTTGTGGTTTTGTTTATTGGGAATTCTCCTCTTTTTCTTCTGAAATTTCAATTTACCAGATCTTGGGGGGCCTCTCCCCTAAAATCCATTTCAATCTTTTAGATGTTGGGGGCCTCCCCCCAAGATCCGGATCAGTGGCATCATAGCAGGTTATGATTCCATGGGAATGAGGGTTTAATGCATATTTCAATTTCAAATTTTGCAGCAATATTTAACAAATCTCACACCTATGCTATGTCCTCCACAGAGCATTTTCTTGGGCCAAGCTAAAAGAATTTTTCTTTTTCATTTTTTGCAGGAATGTTTTGGGCAGCGATTTTTCAGATCATATCTGAAATTTTTGGTGCAAAATTTACAAAAAAAAATAACAGATCTGGATTCCTTGTGAAAAAGCACCCAATTTAAAAAAAACAATGGGTCAAATCGGAGTTCAGATGTAAGAGATATCGCTAATTTAAAATCAACTATTTTTTCAGAACTTTTATGATAACAGAAACGTTGCAGTGCAAATATGAGATTCTATAGTGTCCAGATAAGGATTTCCAACACATGGGAAGATGCAAAATGGTCCTTCTATTTCCACAAACATGTGATAATAAATAAACTGAGTTATATTGACCGAGTTACGTCCATTTTAATTATGGAGCAGCATTTGGAGCGGGTTTCCTTTGGAGACATGCCCTCCCACCCTTGGCTATGTAAACACGTGCTACTTCATCAACAACCAACATCATGGTTATGGGTCAACCGCACAAAATCCTTGTCATCGAAGTCCATTTGCTAGGACACACACTGTTAGCATCACAGTTGGTCACAAGCATTATAGGGTATCTCTATCCTCAGATCTTCGTTTGTCATGGTTATGGGTCATCCACAAAACCACACTTCATCAAAGTCCATTTGCTAGGCAGCACACTGTTAGTATCACAGTTGGTCACAAGCATTACTGGGTATCTCTATCCTCGGATCTTTGTTCATCATGGTTATGGGTCATCCACAAACTCACACTTCATCGAAGTCCATTTTCTAGGTCGCACACTGTCAGTATCACAGTTGGTCACAAGCATTACATGGTATCTCTATCCTCATATATTCATTCATCATGGTTATGGGTTAACCACATACAACCCTTCTCTTCAATGACTCTTCATATTCAATAAAGGCTTCATAGGAGGGAGCTTCATGCAATGGGGACCATTTCTTCTTAAGGAGGGAGGAATGATCCGAATAGAAAATGGCATCAACCCATGGTATTCATCCACCCATGGAATTGACCCATGGTATTGTAAGTGACATCCACCCATGGTATTCATTCACCCATGGAATTGACCCATGGTATTGTGACATCCACCCATGGTATTCATTCACCCATGGAATTGACCCGTGGTATTGTAACTAAACAAGACTATAAATAAGAAGTCACATTTTGCAAAAGGACAGTTTGTCTGCAACAATGTAGCTTTTATAGTTATTCTCCATTTTAATAAAAATATTCTTTGTGGTTTTGTTTATTGGGAATTCTCCTCTTTTTCTTCTGGCATTTCAATTTTTTAGATCTTGGGGGCCTCTCCCCCAAAATCCATTTCAATCTTTTAGATCTTAGGGACCTCCCCCTAAGATCCGGATCAATTATAGGGCACCATTAATATTTGGCTTATAGAAAAAAAACTTTGAATTACAAAACCTGACACCACCCATGCTTCATGGGGACATAGAAACCATGGAAGTAAAATGCCTCGAACGCACCCATATATGGCCATAGATGAAATTCTGGAATGGGAAATGCCCCAGTTATTCATCCACTGATAGCACAATCAAAGAAACTATGGAAACACCCTGATCCCTCACCCATTGAGGGCATATGAGGAACCTATGCACGCTCACCCATTGAAGGCATCGGAGAAGCCTATGGCCACACACCCATTGAGGGCATATGATGAACTTGTTGAATGGGAAATGGAAATTCCCTAGTGGAAAACCACATGTCAACGATATGGAAAAAATAAAAAGTGTCATGTCGCTACAGGGACCAAAGACAACAAATAAAGTGTTATGTCATTATAGAGTGCAAAGAAAATATGTATTCATCCATTAAAATAAATAAGAAATGAAAAGGGGGAAAATTGAGATGAAATTTTTATTTCATCTCAAATTAATGTCTTAAAATATCGTTGTGTGTAGTATTGTCGGAAGCGCAAGCACACAAGGCGTTGACCATCAAATCAGCAGTCACGTTCATCTAAACAACATAAATTCTAACCACCCAATAAGCCTCTATCCCTACCAAGATAACAGTAGGAACCATGACACTAAATAGAAACCACCCCTATTCTAGTAGCAATAATCAATATTGTTCAAGTAGCATGAGTAGTATCACCTATTGAATCAAATCTTCCTACAATCTAGTAAGTATAAGTGAATTTAATATTAGGTTTTGAATGTGCCCGATTCATCGTCTAACCCACTGCAAGAAGAGGTGGATGATGATAACGATGCATTATGAGACCTCTGAAGCCTAACAATTTGCTTTAACTGTAGAGAATTTTTTCTTAATAAATTGTAAATTGGATGTCTCTTTTTTCGGAGGTGTGGAAGTGTAGAAAAACACCTTTGTACCTCCATTCTAGATTATTTGAAAATGTTATTTATTATCTTATGTTTAATTTTTAATAACACATATTTATAATTCTCTATTAACAAGTGTTATAATTTATTCACATCATTATTACACCTTTCCAAACACAAGCATATAAACAACCATTATTTCCATTTTTTATATTCATAATAAATAAATAAATTATTTCCTTATGAAAGTGCGAGAAGGCGGAGAAGCACCTCTCCACCTCCACATTGGATTATTAAAAATGTTATTTATTTTTTCTTTTTAGTTTTTAATCATTACATTTATACTTCCCTATTAACAAGTGTTAGAAATTGTTGACATATTTATTACAGTTTTCCAAACACAAACCTCCAAGCAACATAGATTTTCATTTTTCATATTCATAATAAACTACATATTTATACTTTCCTGTTAACAAGTGTTATAATTTGTTCACTTATCACAGTGTTCCAAACACAAGCCTACAAGCAACAAAGATTTTCATTTTTCTTAGTAATAATAAACTGATAGATTAAATTATATAACCATACACTTCAATATATGTTAATTCACCTTGTTAGGCACAATCAATACTCTAGGTATAAATGCGTGTAGTTCGAAAAGCACTAACTATATTATATAATTTGAAAAAATTATAACTATATTTTGCTAAAATGGTTATAAACATATTTTCCCAAATATTTTGTGGCTTTCGGGAAAGTGAGGAGAAGCACCTCACATTAGATTATTTGAAAATGTTATCTTTTTATTTTTTAATCTATCATATTTAAACTTCGCTATTAACAAGTGTTTATGGTTACTTAACATACTTAAAACATACAACAATTAATGGCTTCAATTTTTTAACATATACGATGATTAACAACTTCACCATAATCACGAACATGAATATCACTTTAAGACGATTAGCTTGGCGAATCGCAACATTGGCCCCATAGAATCAGTTACACTATATTAGCAAAACACAAAATATTAAAGCATAAATAAAATGATATCCTACTAAAAATATTTCTATAAATTAATTTCCCATTTAATATAAACTAAATGTGAGAAAATTGGTAGTGTTATGGATGAATTAAATCATGGTGTATGTGTTTGCTACTAAGAGTCCTTTGTATCATTTCAATGGTTGATGTTGTCAAAACTCGGTCTCTCTCATCTTAAAAACAATATAATTTTTTGTGTAATTGAAGAAATCATGTTTGGAGTAGCTCTTGCGGATACATAGTCCTACCCAATATTGGACCACAAGAGCTACGGGGACCAAACTTCCCCACCTAATAATTGGACCACATCCATTTGTGTTAATTAAGCATGGCACTCAAAGTCATAAATTAATGTAAATACCAATTGATTGATCCATCGGTGAATGGATTGATACTTGTTGCCTTCAAATTTCACATTCACAGCGTAATCTTACACCTATGTAACTTAGATCAAAGACTCTGAGATTCACATAAGAAGAACATAGAGGATAACTTTGAAAAGTTGAACCTAAGACTAGGTATTGAGGGAAAAAATATAATATTAGGAGTTGGGTAATAGATTTGAATTTTTATGTATGGTACGATTAATTCTAGTGTTTTATATTATTAGGATCATCCGCTCTTTTAAAAAAAGGGACATTCGCTATCAACATTTTTTGAACTTTAATATAATGCATTTTTCAATAGGAACTCTCCAAAATATTAAAGATCCATTAACATTTATTAACATTTGTTGTAATTGTTTTGTATTAAAATGATTTATTATTTAACATGAGTTACATTGTCAAAGGTAGGGAACATAAAAGCGATGGTGATGAAGACATTTATTTCTTTCTTCACTTATTCTCACAATCTATATATACATAGTGCTTGAGGTTCTTATCTCCTTGGTTTGTGAGGTCTGCTAGGATGGAGAGGATTATTGGGGCATCATCGCCCACACCCATTGCCCTTTTTATTTAGATCCTTTCTTTCTTAATGGTCTTTCCAACAACAAATCACATTACGTCGATACGAGAAGGAAGGGGATATGATGTGGATAGAGAGAAAAGCTCATACAATGCTTCAATTTTCACTTGAATAATCATTTTTATGGTAGTTATTAACCCACAGAAGTAGAGACAAAGGTATGAAATTAACTTAGGAATGCATAGTGTTGGTTGTTATGATTTACATATGGCGAGTGATTGGGTACTTTCCTCAACTCTAATAGTTTTGTCTAAGTTCGTAATCCATTGTCATGATCATTTTAACATCAGTGGTGTTTATATTTCTCATTGAAGAAATAGTTAAGAACACTCATAAACTTCGCAAAATGGCTTTACTTGGCCCAAAGTAGACATATTTTGAAATTCATTGAAATTTGAAATGGTTGTGTAATTAAACTGATCGGTCACAAATGCAAGAAATGACAAGTGTGTGAAAAAATTGTGCAGAGTAGTGCATGCTCTGAAGAAGTCATATGCAAGATAAGATGTATGGAATGAGTGTGTGGAGGTGGGAATACAAATAGATTGCATAAAAAATTGTTAAATCACTTCCTTTAACCATCCCAACATATGGATAACTACCAAAAGAATGAGGGACTTATTGTAGTGGCTACAACCACCTCCAAAATTTTGGCTTGAATGCACATTTCAGGGCCTGCCTGGATCCTATGATCGATCGTCCCTTGGTCACTTATTGTAAATTTGATAATATCAAGCTCCCCTCCTTGATCCTAATACTTGTTCGCGTTCTCATCTTTATGTATCATGTGTCATCCCTGGGCATGGGAGTTATCTTTTTTCATGCAAAGAGAAGCTTTTCCTGATGTTATCACTCAGAATTTTCTATAGAAGTTATAAGAAGAAAGAAAATGACTGAGGTAACCACAAACCAACTTTTGGGCATAGGCTCTCTAGAGAGGGCTCTCTATATGCTTTAGCTTTGTTTGATGGGATTTTAGGCTAGTTCTTAAGGTTTAGGGGGTTTTTGATTTGTATCGAAGATTGGGTGGTGGAAATCATAAAACAGATGGATAGGATGATGTCTCTAGTCCATTGGGCTATGGAGTCAACAAAAGAGCAGCAAGACTAGATCAACTCACTAAAGGGAATGTTTAAAGGGCAAGATAACATAGTAGAGTGTAGGTCTTTAGGCCATAGGGGTGAAAAGGTTTTAACCAGGGTGAGAGAGAAATTAAGAATTCTCAAACCAGGATTGAAACTAGGAATAGAGGGTAATTAGAAACAAAGGGCAATTAAGAATCCTTTGCTATAGATTAAAAGAAACAACCTAAACTAAGGAGCAATTAAGAATTTCCTAACTTAGATTATCTGTAGAAAACATGTATTTGCCTAACTGTTATAGCAGAGTGTAATTAAACAAATTCTGATATAATACTCCAGCTATGACATTCATATTTTAAATAAAAGTATGAAAAAACTTTAAGAGATAACAATAACGAGAGAAAATACTTGTCTACACTTCACTCTGCACATGAATCTTTTAAAATATCTAGTCTTTATTCATCAATCTAGCTTGCTAGCTCAATCAACGCTCCAATGAGTTTACAGTGTTTCAATAAAGAAATCTATAGAAATGTCTAAGAATCCACACTACATACTTCGAATTGTGAAGTATTTATACTAAGGTGTTATTACAAATATCCCAAACTGACTTGATATTTAATCTAGGAAATACAAATATTTTCTCGTAGGAAGATAGAGGCAGCTAATGAATTTCTTTCATGTTGTCCCTTTTATTGTGGTATTGTTGGCTGTTATGGTTTTTTTTTTATCTCTTTATGCTCTTTGTTGTTTGAATTATCACACTGGAGGCTTTATTTACTTTGGTTTTTCATCTGATACTCTCTGTCACCGATACTCTTTCACTCTGATGACCTATCTTTAACCTTTCTGTGTTTCTTCTTTCACTGTTACAATTTAAACTTTTATTGTGTTTTTCAATAGTAAATTCCTTTGTTTTTATGTGTATCAACATCATGAAGGGGATTTTTTATCAAGTCTCAGTGTGTTTTATTCATTTGTCTTTTAACTGCATCTTTGGTCTGGCTCCTCTATTTTGACTGTCACTACTCTGTATGGGTGTCCTCTTCTCGGCTTTGCATGTAACTGTCTTCATCTTTTGTTCCTTGTATACTTGGTCTTCTTCTTCTGAATATAGGATTTTAACTGGTTTCTTGATTGAGTCTTGGAGTAAATAGGTTCTGCAACTAGTATTAGAACTATTTATCCAAACTTTGGCTTTGTTTGATTCTCTGTAAAATCCAACAATAATTAAAAAAATATCAGTCTATATGGAAGGTGATTGATAGCTTTATTTGCAATAGGATGCCTAGGAAAGGCCTCACGGGAGCATTTTGGATGCAAATGGAGGTTAAATTGAGTTGTAGAGGTTCAGGGTGGTGCCGAAGAGTTTTATGGGTTCATACAGTTAAACAAGCGAAAGGCTTGAAAACATGGGTTTTCAAGGTTTAAATCTTTAATGGGTAGCTTTTCAAATATGGAGTGAAGTGTAATATTTTTGGAGGATAGGTGGTTTATAGGAATGACGTGGAAGCGATATTGAGGGTCATCGCACTGCTTTAGTGGCGTGGGCGGTTTTTAGGAGGGGTCACCCAATGTGCGTCAGAGCTTGACACGTAGCCATTGGGGGGTCGAGGAAAACTGCCTTATTGGGCGGGTAAAGGTCAGGCATTAGGCTCGATTGATATGGTTGTCAGCTATTGGATTTGGCGATGTGATCTGATGGTAGTTAGGTGGAGAAGTTGCGCGGAG